>JAQFVV010013969.1:0-59809 GCA_028023455.1 Epiperipatus broadwayi
AATCCAAGCAAAAGAGACCGCAGCTGACCAGACTAGGATTGTAACATCCCAAGTCCGACCGCACTTCAACTTGTAAGCCAGGATTCCAAGACTCAAGACCCTACGAATGACCACCTTGAAATTATACGTAGTATACCTCTTTCCACACGACTGACATAGGTCACGGAGAAGCAATAAGACTCTGATAATTAAAAGAGAGGTTCTTAATTGACTAAAATATCACTAAATTTAATTTAACTTAATGCATAGTTTTCACATAGATAGACTATAAATAATAATTAGAATTGGATTGAATTAGATCAATAACGAAACAGAGAACGAAATATATTAAATTAATTATATATTTATTTACAATTGGCATGAAATTGATAAGTTTTACACATTTCAGCGTCGAATGTACAAACATTGGGTGGATAAGAGAACACATTCTCTTTTTATATACAATTCAAAATCACTTTACATAAGTAATCATTAAATTTCATAGATGAGTTTAACATGTGCCCATCTTATGAATTGTTGACATTTAATACATAATCAATCACTACGTTATGTCTATAAATCTCGATAAGCCAAATCCTATTACATTTGTGGCTAGTATATAAATAATTATATTAAACTTTGATCATGAATTCATTTACTAAAATATGCAATATGACTTAATAACGAGCGCATAAACCAGCTCAAGTAATGATCGATCGAACATGGCTTTCGAGAGAAAATTTCAGAATGCCAAAAGCATTATGTTAAGATGGGAGAGTTGGCTGCATAAGATTTTACCAATGCACTATGGCACAGGTAAACAATAATAGGAAAAGTCGCTATGTGGATGGATGAAATAACTTCAGGGTTCTTGCGACAAACGCCGGTACCCTGTAACCGATCGCAATGCTGCGTGAAAAGGAACATTGTGTTCAGGAATGGCGGGGGACTTACGTGCTAACCTGGCCTTGGCTCAGGTTTCGCTACTGCTCTACCCTATAAGAGAAGATGTGCTGGCAATGCCGTGGCTCCATCTTGAGATACGTATATTACATACAGCAGCAAAACAAGAATATTTTTATAAAATAATATATCACATCCGCCAAGCAAAGAATAGTATATTTCATACTATGAAATACGAGTTAATAGCATATTAGCTCTATCAAATTGGGACCAACTCTTGCATAGCCTGATAATAAATGTCTATGCTACTAAAGGGAATATTATTACATCTGTACTTTGACATGTTCGATCTATTAAGTTACTTATAGATAATAAATATTTAAGGAGGGAAAGTATATTTCTATGGACTTAAGAATTTAAATGTCAAATATACTTATATGATCAAGGCTAAATTTAATTCTAAATAAAACTATAAGGTTAAGTGTTTAACTGGTTGATCAAAAGAGCCACATTTCGCATATTAAATCATTTAAATAATAAAAAAATAGGATTTCGAAACAGCGCAGAAAGTTGATGCTATAAATAAATTACACGAAGATTTTCAAATAATATCTTCTTAAAATATACATGAAATTAAGTGCTCACTGTTTCGAAATATTGGCATATGAAATATAATAAGCATTTAAAATAAAATAAGCAAAGAAATATAGACACAACCGCAGTGATATAACTTTAAACTAAATAATTTACTTTGAAGTGAATGAAAAATATAAATAAGTCAGATTATTTAAACATTAACACATTAAATTTTGATAGTAATTGACATATTTAAAATATTAAATGGATTTTAAGTTTTGATTACATTTAGCTTTATCATTATTTTAAAAAGAAAGTTAGCTAACTTAGATAAATATTATTACATTTAGAATTACACAGAGCTCTGCGGTTTGAAAAATAAAACGGTACCGGTATGATTTATCTGGACTGCAAGTTCTTGGCTGTTGGTTTGGTTTAGTTTGACTGGGCGGCATCATCGTTCCCATTATGTTAGGCTCATCTCTTCTATCGGCATGATGGTGGTTTAGGCATTTTCACGAGAGAAACCCCACTCTCCCGCGGAGTAACAGCAACAAGATGCCCGCTTTTAGCCGGACATGTTAAACATTAACAATTGTGAAGACTGGCTGCAATTCTCACTAACAATATGGCTGTCTTTCTCTAACAATATGGCTCTCTTGTTAAAAATACAGAGTATTTATCTCTTTTCCTTATCGGAATCTATCGCCTCAAGACTCACTAAACTCAGGAATTTAATTAAATATTTTTCAATTTTACAATCCAGATTTTTAAAATCTTAGATAACTTATGTTAGAAACATTCCATAAGCTATTATAATTAAGATTTTTCGTTGCAAACAATTGTCCAATTTAGATTTTAAAATAACTTACTCTTATCTAAGGAGATTTTAATTAGTAAATTTTGAACTAGTTTTACTTTTTACGAATTCCAGGTGTGGTCGTTAATGACACTTGTTTACAATCAAAAATCTTTTAATTACTTGACCAGCTTTTATTTTTAATCTTACATATAATAGAAACTCTTTCTATTTAAAAACAACCTTTTAACATTTTTTTAAAACGAAAACATTTTTAACATATTTATTAAAATAATTTACAAACATTTTGATATAGCTTTTAAATATATTTTCGAGAAACTTTTCCCTGAAATATATTTAAAACAAGAAATCTTTTAACAATTTTTAAAAACATTTAATATTATTTTTTAGATACTGGCTTTTACATATTTTAAATCATGTCTTTCTTCTATATAGCACAGATTATATATCCACATATGAAATTACAATATTAAACAACAAAATTAATAATTTACACTTAACTTAAATAATATAACGAATATTTTTAGAAATATTAAATAAATTTAGTACGCTATAATTTTACTAATCCTATCTAATTATAGCGTTGGTTCACACGCAAATATATAATACTGTTTATACAGACATGAGCGAATTTTAGATTTATTAACATTTAAATAGGTCCGAACTTAGCACAGATGAGAGTGTCATTAGGTTTGATGGTGAAACGATAGGGGCTTGGAAAGTTATCGTTTCATATCCGAATACTTGGGACAAAAAAAATAACAAAAAAAAAGGAATTTACTTACAGTTGGCTATTAAATAATTTGATAAGCTTTTTTTTTTTTTTTTACTAGTAATATTAAATCAATTAAGCTACCACATAGAGATGAAAACATATAAACCCAATTGCCTGCTACATTCTATACTGAGGAACTTCATACATATTAGACAATCAATTATTAAAAAAAAAAATACGACTAAATTAAAAGTTTAAAAGCAAACCACACAAAATAGAATATTGTCAAATATTTACATTAAACAAACTTTTATATCCTACTGGATATACGTCAATTAATACGCAATGGGGATGTTAGTTGTTTTATATATATATATATATAATAATGATAATTTATAAACTATATAATGATAAGGAAAGGCAGATCATAACAAATATATACATATTTTTATCTAAATAGGATCTGGTGGTACATTAAGTAACTCTTCTTTATCTGACATAAAACAGCACCCGAATATAATGTCATCCTCTTCATCTGATGTCCATCCATATCCCTCATACTCATCTTCCCATCTCAGAGTTGGTTGTGCTGGGAGCATTTCTAAACCCTGTACAAACTTGCTTCCACTATATAGAACTTCCTTATCTGATCTTCTATTTAGGTCTACTCCTTCATAGGTAGAGAAATACTTTGGGTGTTTTCCAGATCTGTTATTCCCGAATAGTAGGGTTTGAACCCGTTCTTTCTCTCTCCCTCTGTTCTTCCCCTGGCGAACCTCTGCGGCTGTCTCCTGCCTTCTCTCTGTCCATCCCAGCCTTGATTTCTTCCTACTTGTGTATGGATCCTTTCTTTTCCTTTTCTTCTTGTTCTTTATGGTGCCTTTCTAATTCCGTGCTTCCCATACAGTCCACCTATTTCCCCAAAGCTCTCATCCAACTCTGTTCTGTCCTGCTGGAGCTCCCGCTTTCTATCTTCTACTATCGCCTCAATATCCACACATTTGGATTCTTTATTCTCAGTGTCTACTATATTCTCCAGCATGTCCTTGCTATCCCACGTTTCCAATTCGGTCCTCTTCAAAAGGAAATGGCAACTTTCATCATCTCCTTCATTAATCTCTGGCTTGTTCATTTTGTCCAGCTCAGTTTTCCTAAACTCTTCCTTTTCCACTGGTTTTAACTCTTCTTTTACTAATACTATTATATCAATTTTAATATTTTCTTCTTCTAGCATTGTGCTATCAGACTTTACTTCTTCTCCCTGATCTGACACTAACTCTTCTATCTCATCCTCTACAGTATTCTGCATTTCCTTGTCATTTTCGTCCTGTGCTTTTTCTATCTTCTCTGCGAGTTTTACTGGAATCTCCTCACTTTTTAGCTGGCATCCCTGCAGGATTTTACACAGTTTTTCTTCTAAGTCTTTTCTAATCTGTGCTGTTCCTTCCTCACATCGCCTGCCCAAAGCTTCAAAATGTTGTTCCATTTCTAGATTATTTCTATGATCCCTCTCTTCTGCATCCTGTCTACTTTTCCTATCTCTCTCTTCTGCATCCTGTCTGCTTGTTGCTATTTCCATTTTAATTTGTTTCAATAGTGACTCCATCATTGAGTTCATATTCCAGCATTCTTTTTTTATTTCCTCTATCGGTCTTAATATAATACCCCTACACATTCCTTCTTTTCCTGTTTTCCCTTCTTCCCCTTCGCTCACTACTTCCCTTTCTTCCTCCATACTATTATACATTTTAATATACTAACAAAAAAAAGTTTTCTCTTTTTTACTGGCTCAATTTGTTTTTGCTAAAGTTTCTTGGTTTTTGTTTACTTTACTAACTCGGCTAATTGCTGCACTCCACAAAGAAAACGATCTGTCTCCTACTCATCTCAACACCTATGCCTAATTCTATTAATACACCTAACTTCTCGCTATACATGCACTTGATGCCCACCCAATATTTAACTAACAGTGAAATAAATTTAACATATATAACAAAAAAATTATAAAAATGCAACTCACCCTTGGCCTCTTGCAGCTGTTTTTCTTTTTTAAATTTTCCACGGTTCATGGTTATAATTTAATTTACACGTCTGTTCCAGTTTCGAACCTTTAAGATTTGATTTGACCTTACATTTATTTCCTTCTCTTTCTCGTTCAATCCAATTCATAAAACATAAAACAAATAATAGACCCCCCCTTTTCTCTCTTTACTCCTGATGACAAAATTTATGTGAGAACGATTTGACATTTATTCAAATCATCCTCGGGCGCCAGTCACAGTGAGCAAGAAAGTTTACACAACATATATTATAAATCCCCTTAAAAATTCTACTATGCATCTATATAAATAATTTTTATATAATAAAATAATAATCTATTCAGAGTATGGAATTAATTGACGTTCAAACTCAGGGAAAAAATCTATACATATACAAACGAAAAAAAATTAATTCAACATCATTAATTTTAAACAAAAGAATTTTATCTCCATACTCAATCTCCTCGGGGGTGGAAATAAGTTGCATACCCCATGATTTTGGGCGTACAAACGGGGAAAAATACTACATATATATTATTCATTATTATTTAAAATGGAAAACAAAAAAAACATTATATGTACATATTAAATGCTCTACAGGGTATTGCAGGGTGTGGGAATATCGAATAGCCACATGATGGGCGTCCAAACCTGGTGAAAAAAAAATCTTACATATATACATCATTTTAAAAAAAATTGACTCAAAATCGTTAATTTTGACCAAAAGAATTATATATATACTCCATAATCTCTTCAGGGGTGGAAATAAGTTACAAGCCCCATGATTTGGGCGTCCAAACCCGGTGAAAAAAAAATACTATGTAACAGTCAAGTTTGTACATTCGCGTAACAGAATTCAGAATCCAAGCAAAAGAGACTGCAGCTGACCAGACTAGGACTGTAACATCCCGAGTCCGACCGCACTTCAACTCGTAAGCCAGGATTCCAAGACTCAAGACCCTACGAATGACCACCTTGAAATTACACGTAGTATACCTCTTTCCACACGGCCAACATAGGTCACGGAGAAGCAATAAGACTCTGATAATTAAAAGAGAGGTTCTTAATTGACTAAAATATCACTAAGTTTAATTTAACTTAATGCATAGTTTTCACATAGATAGACTATAAATAATAATTAGAATTGGATTGAATTAGATCGATAACGAAACAGAGAATGAAATACATTAAATTAATTATATATTTATTTATAATTGGCATGAAATTGATAAGTTTTACACATTTCAGCATCGAATGTACAAACATTGGGTGGATAAGAGAACACATTCTCTTTTTATATACAATTCAAAATCACTTTACATAAGTAATCATTAAATTTCATAGATGAGTTTAACATGTGCCCATCTTATGAATTGTTGACATTTAATACATAATCAATCACTATGTTATGTCTATAAATCTCGATAAGCCAAATCCTATTACATTTGTGGCTGGTATATAAATAATTATATTAAACTTTGATCATGAATTCATTTACTAAAATATGCAATATGACTTAATAACGAGCGCATAAACCAGCTCAAGTAATGATCGATCGAACATGGCTTTCGAGAGAAAATTTCAGAATGCTGAAAGCGTTATGTTAAGGTGGGAGAGTTGGCTGCATAAGATTTTACCAATGCGCTATGGCACATGTAAACAATAATAGGAAAAGTCGCTATGCGGATGGATGAAATAACTTCAGGGTTCTTGCGACAAACGCCGGTACCCTGTAACCGATCGCAATGCTGCGTGAAAAGGAACATTGTGTTCAGGAATGGCGGGGGACTTATGTGCTAACCTGGTCTTGGCTCAGGCTTTGCTACTGCTCTACCCTATAAGAGAAGATGTGCTGGCAACACCGTGGCTCCATCTTGAGATACGTATACTACGTATAGCAGCAAAACGAGAATATTTTTATAAAATAATATATCACATCCGCCAAGCAAAGAATAGTATATTTCATACTATGAAATATGAGTTAATAGCATATTAGCTCTATCAAATTGGGACCAACTCTGTGTAGCCTGATAATAAATGTCTATGCTACTAAAGGGAATATTATTACATCTGTACTTTGACATGTTCGATCTATTAAGTTACTTATAGATAATAAACATTTAAGGAGGGAAAGTATATTTCTATGGACTTAAGAATTTAAATGTCAAATACACTTATATGATCAAGGCTAAATTTAATTCTAAATAAAACTATAAGGTTAAGTGTTTAACTGGTTGATCAAAAGAGCCACATTTCGCATATTAAATCATTTAAATAATAAAAAAAATAGGATTTCCAAACAGCGCAGAAAGTTGATGCTATAAATAAATTACACGAAGATTTTCAAATAATATCTTCTTAAAATATACATGAAATTAAGTGCTCACTGTTTCGAAATATTGGCATATGAAATATAATAAGCATTTAAAATAAAATAAGCAAAGAAATATAGACACAACCGCAGTGATATAACTTTAAACTAAATAATTTACTTTGAAGTGAATGGAAAATATAAATAAGTCAGATTATTTAAACATTAACACATTAAATTTTGATAGTAATTGACATATTTAAAATATTAAATGGATTTTAAGTTTTGATTACATTTAGCTTTATCATTATTTTAAAAAGAAAGTTAGCTAACTTAGATAGATATTATTACATTTAGAATTACACAGAGCTCTGCGGTTTGAAAAATAAAACGGTACCGGTATGATTTATCTGGACTGCAAGTTCTTGGCTGTTGGTTTGGTTTAGTTTGACTGAGCGGCATCATCGTTCCCATTATGTTAGGCTCGCTTCTTCTATCGGCATGATGGTGGTTTAGGCATTTCGACGAGAGAACCCCGCTCTCCCAGCGGAGTAACAGCAACAAGATGCTCTGCTTTTAGCCGGACATGTTAAACATTAACAATTGTGAAGACTGGCTGCAATTCTCACTACACCAATATGGCTGTCTTTCTCTAACAATATGGCTCTCTTGTTAAAAATACAGAGTATTTATCTCTTTTCCTTATCGGAATCTATCGCCTCAAGACTCACTAAACTCAGGAATTTAATTAAATATTTTTCAATTTTACAAATCCAGATTTTTAAAATCTTAGATAAC
This sequence comes from Epiperipatus broadwayi, assembly GCA_028023455.1. NCBI lineage: Eukaryota > Metazoa > Onychophora > Udeonychophora > Euonychophora > Peripatidae > Epiperipatus > Epiperipatus broadwayi. The sequence goes on from JAQFVV010013969.1 coordinate 8,142, forward strand.
TTGATGTTAGAAACATTCCATAAGCTATTATAATTAAGATTTTTCTTGCAAACAATTGTCCAATTTAGATTTTAAAATAACTTACTCTTATCTAAGGAGATTTTAATTAGTAAATTTTGAACTAGTTTTACTTTTACTAATTCCAGGTGTGGTCGTTAATGACACTTGTTTACAATCAAAAATCTTTTAATTACTTGACCAGCTTTTATTTTTAATCTTACATATAATAGAAACTCTTTCTATTTAAAACAACCTTTTAACATTTTTTTAAAACGAAAAACATTTTTAACATATTTATTAAAATAATTTACAAACATTTTGATATAGCTTTTAAATATATTTTCGAGAAACTTTTCCCTGAAATATATTTAAAACAAGAAATCTTTTAACAATTTTTAATAAAACATTTAATATTATTTTTAGATACTGGCTTTTACATATTTTAAATCATGTCTTTCTTCTATATAGCACAGATTATATACCACATATGAAATTACAATATTAAACAAACAAAATTAATAATTTACACTTAACTTAAATAATATAACGAATATTTTTAGAAATATTAAATAAATTTAGTATGCTATATTTTTACTTAATCCTATCTTTAATTCTATAGCGTTAGTTCACACCTAAATAATATAATACTGTTTATACAGACATGAGCGAATTTTAGATTTATTAACATTTAAATAGGTTCGAACTTAGCACAGATGAGAGTGTCATTAGGTTTGATGGTGAAACGATAGGGGCTTGGAAAGTTATCGTTTCAATATATATATATATATCTTTGTAACAGAATATATAGGTGAAGAAATATTTTGTAAATGGGTATTCCATTTTTAAATCTAATTAAAGTATTTAACCAAGGTACTTCAAGTGTAACAACCAATCAAAACCAATTGTGCAGATTGAAAAAATGTCTAATAAACCCTTTTGAGATTACAACTTAAAGTCAGCTACACACATACATTTATATACATTCAGAATGTGTTCATGCACATTCAAAGTTTTCATATATAAGAAATAAATTTACGATGAATGGGAGAGAAGACTTTGTAAGTATGGACAAAGAGGTTGCTAACAAGTAGAGAATATTTTGGAAATTTTTATAATAAATATTTTGTAAATAAAAATAGACTTAGTTACAATTTCCCATTTTCCCTGTGTATATAGAAACTCTGGCGATACCCTTTGTAATAAATTGAGAAATAATATAAACATATAATCTATGATATACAACATCATTATCATAACATTTATAATCAAAACCATTGCAGAATGCATAAACTAGAAGAAAAACATCCAGAAGCTATAAGAAAACAACTCTAAATAGTTATTTGGAGATGAAATGGGCAGTAAACAAATCATATATATATATACATTCAACTCTTCTATCTTTATAGTGCGTATAGAGGAGTTTTCTGATGACTTATTTTAAAGACTATATCTTACAATGGCTCTGATTATATATTTTTTATAATAATTCTTATAATGTAAAAGTGTTGGGTTGTATTATTTCTTATATTGCATTCTATTTATTATTGAATTGTATATATATATATATGTATGTGTGTATATATATGTTAAACACAATCGTTTTTAAATAATAATTATTATAGTAAATAATACACACCTCAATAAATGAACATCAATTCAAATTATATATATATATTATGATGGGCCAGAGGATTTACTCAGGAGAGAGGGGGGTCTATCTTACTATGGTCGGGCTTTGAGTCTTTGGATAAGATGCAAATGATTACACAATGAAATACATAACCTATGATTATATCTACTTCCAATAGACTAGCTCTGTATATTTTTATTAACTTAGACACAATTTGGATTAGTTCATCTAGTTCTCATCCCTTCCTGGCTCCATTATACCACAGTATTCAAACTCAGGAAATAATTGCTTTGACTCTCTTAACAGGGAATGAAATTACACTATTAAGCAATTATTATATCTCTGTATAAGTGATGATTGATTATATGAATTCTATAAATATCTTATATGATTGCGCATAGAATAAGGTAGGGGTGTGTGTACATATATATATTAAAGATTATCACAACCATTGGCATAAATATATATGTTCACGATTTTAATAGTAAGAATAATGATGATAAGTGAGATAACAATGATGATAATAATGTTGGTGGTGGGTATAATAATAATGATGAGCTAGCGACCAGATTAAAGTAACAAATTCTTTTAACATTTATTGATAAAAATAAATAAATAAATGTTTAATAATACTGAATTATATAATCTGCTATATCAAGGATGAGCTTCTACCACATTGTTATCTACTACTACTACTACTACTACTACTACTACTAATAATAATAATAATAATAATAATAATAATAATAATAATAATAATAATAATAATAATAATAATAATAATAATAATAATAATTTATTTATTTTATTTATTTATTATGAAGCAAACAATAAATGTATAATACAGTGAGATAAAATTCCATACAAGAAAAATCTTGTGTGAGGAATTTAAATGTAACAACTAAAAACACTAATAAAATACAAAAAAAAAAGTATAAATATAACATAAAATATTAAAATCACACAGATATTGCATTTGACAATTCAATCACAGTAGTAAATAATTACAACATAACATACAATATAAACAAAAAAATAATAATAATAATAATAATAATAATAATAATAATAATAATAATAATAATAATAATAATAATAATAATAATAATAATAATAATAATAATAATAATAATAATAATAATAATAATAATAATAATAATAATAATAATAATAATAATAATAATAATAATAATAATAATAATAATAATAATAATAATAATAATAATAATAATAATAATAATAATAATAATAATAATAATAATAATAATAATAATAATAATAATAATAATAATAATAATAATAATAATAATAATAATAATAATAATAATAATAAAACTAATGCTTAGCATAATATAACCAGTGCCATAAATGCTTTTTAAAAATCAAATAAGATAGTGTTCATTAAATTCACAGAACAATCTCTTATAAATACATATTAAATAATTTAGGACCATTATAACTAAATTGCTTCCTACTGGATGTTTTAAGAAAATTAGGTAAAGCTAGCTGATATTTAGTAGATAAACGAGTATTTACTAAAAACACTAATAAAATAAAAAAAAAAAAAGTATAACTATAACATAAAATATTAAAATTATACAGATACAGATATTACATTTGGAAATTCAATAACAGTAGTAAATAATTACAACATAACATACAGTATAAACAAAAATAAAATTAAATAAACAAAATAAAACTAATGCTTAGCATAATATAACCAGTGCCATAAATGCTTTTTAAAAATCAAATAACTAGTGCTCATTAAATTCACAGAACAATCTCTTATAAACATATTAAATAATTTAGGACCATTATAACTAAATTGCTTCCTACTAGATGTTTTAAGAAAATTAGGTAAAGCTAGCTAATATTTAGTAGATAAACGAGTATTTACAACAGAAGATTTAGTATTCAAATGAAGTTTTCTATAATAAATATCAAGAATCACTCTATATTTATACAAATGGAAAACATCTAGTATATTAAAAGTGGCATAAATATCTTTAACAGATGTGGTACGTGATCTACCAAAAATGATATGCATTGTATAATTCTGTTAAACAGACAATGTAGTCACTGCAAAAGTAGAACAGTTCCTCCAAACTGATATATTATAACATAATAAGCTTTGATAAGAAGAAATATATAAAGTAATCAAAGCTGACCGAGGAAAAAATTTAGATAAATAGAAAAACATATAATTTAATTTACGTAAACAAGAACAAAGAAAGTCAATATGGTTTGACCAAGATAGTCTGGAGTCAATAAAAACACCTAGATAGCAAATATTATCAACAAATGAAATGTTAGCACAAGTACAAGTGCTATTACAATGCCAAAAATACTTATTACAAATAGTAATGTTAAGCGAATGAATATTTGACTTATAAGAAAAATTAATAGCTTTTGCTTTACTCAGATTAATTGATAAATTATTAAATGCTAACCATTTACTAATTAGGATTAAATCATCATTAATTATTTTTTCAACAAAATTATATGAAACTGCAGCATAAGATAAAGCAATATCATCTGCAAAACCATAAATCTTAGATTCTAAAGGTAAAGAAAATAAATCATTTATATAAATTATAAATAAAATGGGACCCAAAACTGAACCTTGTGGTACACCATGGTTAACTGTTATAAAAGAGCTTATAACACCAGAAATATTTGTTGCTTGTTTTCTATCCTTTAAGTAACTCGCAAACCATGAAATAAATCCACCATGAAAACCATATGAAGATAAACGCTTAAGTAAAATTTTGTGAGATACAGAGTCAAATGCCTTAGACAAGTCTAAATAAATAGCAACAGTTTTAAAATCCTTATCTAGTGAAGTTGTCAAATTGTTTACATGACTATAGAAAGTGTCCAAAGTACTTCTACCAGAAATAAATCCATATTGATGTTCAGATAAAATATTATTTTTAGATAAAAATGACATCATTTTCTCTTTAACCACCATCTCTAGCAATTTGGATATTACAGATATAATAGATATTGGTCTATAATTGTCAAGCTGTACAGGATCACTCTTTTTAAAAATGGGTGTAATAAAACCAACTTTCAAACAAGTAGGAAACAAACCAGCATTTAAGGAAAGATTAAACAAGAACAGGTATGAAAGCTGATTTATTTTCCTTAAGAATCTTTGGTGTTAACCTATCTAAACCAGCTGAATGAACATTCTTTAAGAGATCAATTTTACCAGACAAATCCAAATCAGTAACATCTGTACACAAAAAGAATTTAAACAAGAATCAGCAAAAGACAATTCTTGTACTGGTGTTCTATCTATTGACAAATCTGAAAAAAAATTATTAAACAAGTCAGCAACACATTTTTCATTATTTTCTACTTCAATCAAATTATCATTGTGTTTTATAAATTTAAATTGATTTGATAAAGGTTTCTTTACAAGAGAATTTATCAATTTCCATTTTAAAGAAATATTTTTATCATTAAAATATTTTTGATAATATTGAAATTTTAATTTCCGAATATCAGATTTGATCTCAGTATTTAATTTCTTCAGACTCATCAAATCTCCACCCAAACATTTTAAATGATTTCTTTGATTAATCTTTTCAATCAAATCATTCGTTATCCAGATAATAATAATAATAATAATAATAATAATAATAATAATAATAATAATAATAATAATAATAATAATAATAATAATAATAATAATAATAATAATAATAATAATAATAATAATAATAATAATAATAATAATAATAATAATAATAATAATAATAATAATAATAATAATAATAATAATAATAATAATAATAATAATAATAATAATAATAATAATAATAATAATAATAATAATAATAATAATAATAATAATAATAATAATAATAATAATAATAATAATAATAATAATAATAATAATAATAATAATAATAATAATAATAATAATAATAATAATAATAATAATAATAATAATAATAATAATAATAATAATAATAATAATAATAATAATAATAATAATAATAATAATAATAATAATAATAATAATAATAATAATAATAATAATAATAATAATAATAATAATAATAATAATAATAATAATAATAATAATAATAATAATAATAATAATAATAATAATAATAATAATAATAATAATAATAATAATAATAATAATAATAATAATAATAATAATAATAATAATAATAATAATAATAATAATAATAACAAAAATCCTTATCCCTGAGCCCATGGTAGAAATTCATGTGCTTGGCATCAGTTATTTACAAAGACATATATATATAACTGCAAATTTAACTGGCTAATCAATCTTATTTACAGTCACATCATAAAAATCCTTGTTGTCCAGTTCATATTGATGGTGGTAAATCTTTTTTGGAATCCCTCTTTATTTATAGATGTCTCTAACATTAATAAAAAAGAAGCATCCATGCAAGGTTGTTAATCAATTACACAAAAGAAACATATAACAAAGGTTAGTTAATGATAAACAAACTAACACCAATTCTGTCCTGTTTTATAGTGTATGTGCTTAATGTGAGATAATGTTAAAATCTTACTTCTTATTTCATATTATGCTGTCAATGTCAATTTGATTGGGAAGACAAGTCACTCTAGATTTTATTTAATAACAAAAAATAAATATCTAGTTAAATCTAATAACTTCCCCCTTCTTACTCTCATAACAAACTTTGCCAAAAAATGTGAACACATTTGCCTCCAAATGTGAAAATAAAAATAAAATAACAATAATAGAAAATTTAAAAAAATTAAAATTTTCATTCAATCATATTAGTTAAAGTTCGATGAGCCCTGCTGGAAATGTTTTTTGTATTATTAGTCCATCATTTTCAAAATAGATCTCTCTGGATAAAAATGGAATACTGTTCCCTCAAAGAGTGGCATTCTCCTGTTTAGAATGATAATATAGGGATCCTGCCTAGATGATTTTCTCTTGAATTGTGTGGAGACATCTTATAAAAGACAACAAATATTCTTCAGGCTTTACAGCAATGAACAGATGAAGCCACTAGGCTTTCATGGCTCTGGTGATGGCATTCTATCCCCTACGATATCGTTGCTTTTAGCCAGAACACATTGTATAATGATATATATTATATACCTAATTCATTTGGTTCCAATTGGGTATTTAGTAGTGGTATATATATATATAAGAAAACAGTTATTTACTTTCTTTCTCTTTGATTGTCAATAACTATTTTTTTTTCTTGCACGAATAAAAGTAAAGTTTCTTTAAAAAAATACTTTTTGATTCTTCAAATTAACTTCGCTATTTATAAATTTTCAATTTCATTTGCTGGTTTGGCTTCTATTAACTCTAATGCTATTTCAAATAGATTTAATTCCAAATATATATGCCCATTTTTGCATTTGAATTTTTAAGTATAACAAAGTTGGCTTTTATTTAGCAAGCACATTATTTTGAAAGAGAAAGAATGAAGATTTGAATTGCTTTTATATAACATTCAATTTGAAAATGAGGTTTAGCACATTTCTGCCCTTTGATATGTTGAATCTTGCATTTCCTTATATATTGGCATGATTTCTTATTGTTGAGTAATTTTACTTGTATTGTAACTAAAACAATAATTAATGAAGCTTTAATTTTATTTCCAATGTTGGTTGCTATGTGATTAAATTTAGATTAGGTCATTACTTTGTGTGTCTCATCTAAAGATCTTAGTTATTGTTCTAACCCAATTAATGACATATAACACAAGTTTTTAACTTTTGTGTTAACATACATATATATACTTGACTGATTTTTCTTTAGAGTGTTTAGTCTAATTGTTTAATGATTTTTATATCTCCTTTTATCATGATAAATAAAACAAAAAGATTAAATTGTTGTGGGATTTAGTATTTTAACTTTTAAAAAAAAATACTTGTTGTATATATATATGTGTGTGTCTAAAAACAAAAAATAATACATAGGATGATACAACAGGGTTGTAAGCCATCCTTACAATATATATATTAAGAGTTAACTATTGGATAAATGCTTAGCTTGAGTTTTTTTTTAATCTGGTGTCCTAGCTTCTCGCTGAAGAGAGTCATAGCTAGAAACCAGTCTGGGGATGGGGACAGTCCTAGATAAAGATGATTTGAATGTCTTCTCTTGTAGCATTTATTATTAAATAAAAGCTTGTTTAGAGTTATTAGCATGCTCTTTATTTTGCATATTTGTAAATGCAAGCTCTATAAGTCATGTGATATATGACTTGATTTTATTACTATTATTATTTTGCTGTTGGGGGTGTTATCTAAATTAAATGGCTAAATCTATTAATATATAATGTATCTGAATTAAGTTCAGGCCCATATGTTTTTTTCAGTTGAAGAGCTGAATGTCTGAAAATTTCAGATCTTCTTATTAAGAGTTAACTATTAGATAGATGCTTAGTTTAAATTGGTTTTTTTTAATCTGGTGCCCTAGTGCCTCACTGAAGAGAGCCATAGCTCAAAATTGGTCTGGGAATGGAGACAATCCTAGATAAAGATGATTTGAATGCATTCTCTTGTAGCATTTATCATTAAAAAAGCTTCTTTAGAGCTATTAGCACATTTTACATATTTGTAAATGCAAGTTATATAAGTCATGTGACATATGACTTGATTTTATATATATATGTAATACCAAGTGATATAAATATAATAAACAAAATACACTAGAATAACTCTACAAAATTTAAAAAAGGCCTAAGTAAAATTAAAAAATAATTTTTTTGCTATAGCCAGCTTATGGCTTCTTCTGCCATCTTAAGTAGCAATACTCAAGGAGAAGCCATGAGCTGACTATAGCAAAGAAATTATTTTTTTAATTTTATATAGGCATTTTTTAGAAATTTTTTTTTTAATTTTATATATGCATTTTTTAATTTTGTAGAGTTATTCTAGTGTATTTTGTTTAATACAGTATATTCCATACATAAATTACTAAAAGTTGCCACTAGATATTAAATCTAGACTTTTTTCCAATTATTTTTAACAGAAAAAAGTGTCACAATATTTCATTTTTGTAAGTTTGCGTTTTCAAAAAAAAAAATCTTTAAAAACGTATTATAATTTATATTTCATTTTATTACTTTCCTTTTAAAATTAATTTGATCATTCATTAATAAATGATTTCATGTGTAATGCGGAATATATATGTGTTTTTAACCATATATTCATTGGCAGTACAATATATACATGCTTACATACCAAATATATATATATATATTCAATTACACTTCACTTACATAATTAGTTATATAAAAGGCCGAAAGAGGGAACTATTATATATAATTAAAAAAAGCAAATTTAATTCAAATTAGTGATAGTTGGGAAAACTGAATAATAAGGTGGTGTTGGGATTAGTTAAGTGATAATAAAATAAAAATAGTTTATAATAAATTATAATGGTTAATAAGTTTAGTTTTAAAATAACTTTATTAGGTTTACTATATGCGTTAGAGATTATTTGCAAGTCTTTTTGAAACAAAAGCGATTTCAATTCAAAAAATAATAAAACAGGTGTTTATATAATTGAGCAATAATAGTATACTGTATATCTAATACATATTAATTAGTATATTCAATAGCAAGTCACTGGATTGTTGTTAATAAGATCAGATTCCATGTAGCTGCAAAAATAGCAGCTGGTATATAGGTTTGATCTTGTCTTAACGTTATTTAATTTTTTTAGTAAAAGTAATTTAGTATTGTGAGATATGGAATTAAAGTTTAGATAGCTTCTTACAAACCAGAGTGTGAAAAGAATGAATGTAGTAGACAACTTTGTATATCTTTTATGAGATTGTTGATTGTTAGTAAATATGAATGAGTAATTTTAGAGATAAGATTATGACAAGGAAGAAGTGAGGAACAATCCATAAGAAAGTGTTACAATATTTCTTCATTTCTATGACAGATAGCACACAATGGATCTATATTTGTGAAGTGTTGCTCATAGAAGAAAAAATAATTAATAGGAAGAACTTTGGCATTTATTTTAATTAAGAAGTCCAGATATTTGGAAGAATGTTGTTCTTGCCATATGATGGTTTTGCTGATTTCTAATTTTTGTTGAATTCCTATTCCAACTATAGGAAATGTAGGTTTTTCTATTGTTAAATGGGTAAACTTAGTTTTTTGGTGGTGTGTGATAATGATTCAGATTCTTGATTATTATGAGAGTTATTTTCCTCTAGAATTTGTGCTATTTTTAGAATGTTTTTATCCAAAAAAAAATTATTTTTTTTATTTTATTTTTCCCAACTTTTGAAAATTTACCTTTTTCTTTATCAGTATCAGATATATTGTAACTTATGGATTATATGTTGTGTATTCCATATGAGATTCAGTTATAGACATATCTTTTTGAATAATGAGAGTGATTTTTCATTTGTGAGTCTATTGATGTTATTACTTTAACTGTTGTGGAACTGTTTAGTCTATATCTAATGTGACTGTCCTTCTTCAAAAGTGGATTATCTGGGAATGTTGTATATGAAGTTATTTGTAACTCTAACTTATTGTCTGATGTTATATTCTATAAGCATTGATGGGTCATTGTCCAAACAAATGCAATTCAAGATGTTTTGATGTGATGTTCCCTGGATTTGCAAAAGAAACATTATGAAGGAATGTTTTTAAATGTGATGATAGGAAGAGAACTATCCATGGAGTGTAGTGTGGGTATGTCATAAGGTTGAATATTTTTATTCACCATGATGTCAAATATAGCAGTATTAGTTAGGACAGGGAATGTGGCTCTTTTTTCAAGTAGATATTTAAAGTTACTGATTTTTCCATAATTGGTTAGTAAAGTTTTTAAATCATGATTAGTGGAATTAACATGGCAGTTTTTGATTTGCCCTGCTAGTTTTCGTTGGTTTGTATTTATATAGAAAATAAATTTGTTATTTAGGAAATGAATATTCTTTTGGAAAATTTGTTTCAGTGTGATATTATTAAACTCTAAAACTAAATAGTGATCGTTAGGATGTGCTAAAATTTTATAAAACAACCCCCACAAATGTTTTACTGTTTTATATATTCGTAAAATTCGTCTGTCGGAAATTTCATTAATGTGATATTAATGTTCGTCACTGCTAATATTAATGTTTTATCATTTTTGAAACAATTTTAACAAAGTATTTGATAATGATGCATTGAAGTTCTCATTGACTAATACAAAATTGTCTATTACCTTTTTCATTAATATTTTGTTCTGGAATGCACAAATTGTCATCTTCAAAATTTCTTTTTGTAATATTGTTTCTTTCATCTTCGCTTTCATTATGATCATTTGCAATACTTGCATAAGGATTTTAACAAAATATAAAATTATTGCAATCAGTTTTGATATTAGAGGAATTTGTCTCCATAGTATTTTTTAAGATTTTTTTTTTCTCAGTGATGAAACTTTATTCATCGAAAAAATAGGTACAAATATAGCTAAATAAGAGGTTTTACAAAGAATGATAAAAATGAAATTTAGGAGCAACATGGTGAATGGAAGGATACATCTGAAAAGGGATGTGGAAAGGGTGTGTGTTACCTTATTTGTTGATACTAGTGGGGTTCTGCTTCCTATGATTGAATTTTAGGTCTTGCTTAGTAATCAAGGATTCAGTTGTATAATCTGAAAGTTTGTTGTTAAACTTCAGAATGTTCTCAATAATTATTGCTTGAAAGAGGATGGATAATTTGAAGTTTCAATATCTCTGTTTAGGTCTAAAATATCATTTGTACTAATTTTGTCTTTGAATTATTATTTTTTTGCTCATGAATCACTTTGTTGTAATTCTGTGTTGATTTGAAAAAAAAGTTTTTTGAATTTTTGAGGCTCCCAATTCACGGGAAATGGGCTAATAACTTCTGTTCTGATGTCAGAGAAACCTGATTTTTGTGCAAGGAGATAGCTTGAGTCATAATCTATAATACCGAATTCTAAAATTGAGATCGAATTAAAATTTAAAATAATTTTCCGATCTACATTGTTTAGTTGCATTCGGCAACTTCCGGTTTGACATGATGATGTATCTTTTTTCCTATGAACAATTTAACACTGGGATTTCTTTCTTTCCTTTAGTTTTACGATTAATTTTTGTATCTATAATAATCCCTAGGCCATTTTCTGTCTTCCCTGACTGGTTTGCAGTCATAGACACTTGTTTCCCATTTCTAATATTTGATGCAGCAATGAAATTCTTAAAACTGTCTTTGCCAACATTTTATTTTGCACGTTTTCTATGAGCTTTGATGTCCAAATCATTTCTCTGTTTATTCTAACAAGACATTTGGATTTCTAGTGTCTCTATTCCTTTTAGAATTATTTGGTTTGTTTTAAAATTATTTTTCAAGGTTTTATGTTGTTCTAATGATTCTTAGAATTATTTAACCTAGCTTTTGCCTATTTCTAATGGCGACATTTGCATAACTGGACCGATAAAAACTCTCAATTATTCTTGAATGAAAACTGTTCCAAAATTTCTTATAAAGATGAAGAAACAATAAAACAGGTATTCACGTACATCTTGGTAAACTTTTCTTCTATGAACCCAAAATTGGACTATGACTTTGGTGAATAAAACAGGGAACCTGTAACAGCGAAAACTGGAGTCTACTATTTGGTTCAATTTTCAATGTAGGCTTACATTGATAATAAGTATAAGGCTATAAAATTCTAGCATAATAGTACATTAGATCAAGGTAATAAAAAAAACAGTATTTTCAACATACCTGATACAATAATTTTTATGTGAGTTTATGGTTTTACGAATAAAAATGGCAGTTTTTAGAATTAACAAGGACGCTATTTCCCCATTAATTATTAGGATTTGTAATGATAATCGCCATATTGAACGGATGTAGTTAATAAGTTTAATGATAATAATTTTAAATTTAAATTTCATTTAGTAATATTTAGATTGATAATATAAAATACCTAAAAAATTAATAAAGAAATAATATAAGATTGTAAGTTTTATGAGATGATTATATTAAGTGTGGTAAATAAATAATTAATAGATATTAAAAAGTTATTGATTTGACTTATATTATTATAATTAATGATATAAGTTTAAAGTAGTTTAGTATGTGTTTAAGGTATATATGTGTATATATTTGGTATAAATATATTGAAGGTGCTATTTATTTATGTATTGTATATAAGTAGGATAATATATGTAAGTGTAGTATATATATATTTGGTATGTAAGAATATATATGTAAAAAAAAAGAGTCATTTACAAGTAGACATAATATTGTATATTTAAATGATTAACTTTTTGCATATTTATGTATGTTTTGTAACTCTGAGGAAGATTACTAGGCAATTGAAAGTGTCAGATGGATAATTTTAATTTAATAAAATAAGTATTGAAAAAGTAAAAAGAAAGGTGGATTTGTTTGATTTTTTTATAATTTTATCAATGCATAAAAAAGATAAATAGATAATATACTTTGTGAAAAAAAAAATATTCTTACAAAATTAAAGTAAATATTCTGATCTCTATGATGAGGTTTGTTCCATAAGTTTTCATAATTCAAATGATCAATGAGCAAATATCCTCCAGGTTTTAACATTGATCTAAAATTATTAAGTGCCATTTTTAAGTTTGTACGATCTTCATCGTCATCTATCAAGTCAGAAATAGAGTTTCCTATACATAGGACTGCATCATAGCCTTCCCCATGCATATTGATGTCTTCTGGAAGTGTTAACCAGTTTGCTTCTTCAATTTCTGTTAAAAAGGTAGAAATGAATTTTATATATATGTATATAACCTCAAGTACTACTCACATAATAATCAAAATATCATTTATGAATTACAAAATCACATAATTTTAAATATGAAGCACAATACCGAAACTCTACTTTCTATATATCAGTTTCAACTGGATCCATCGGCTAGTCTTAATTTTTCATAGCTCCCACAATCCTTTGCTATCAACAAGAACTTTATTGCTTTGTTATGTCAAGCAAATGAGTGTGAATCTTGATATATAAAAACATTATAACAGCGTATAATTTAATATGTAATTTAATAAACGTACTATACTTTCAATACAGTCGGGTCACACTTACGCTTAGTATTATAACAATCCATTGTTAAATAACATTTAAAAATCCATTGCCTATTTCTCTTATTTATCACCTGTCCTTTTTGTGCACCGAATCATGCTTTTTTCGATTATCTCTTTCTATCATTTTCATAAATCATTTGCTTGATTGTTACGAATTTTAAAGCGCATTGAACACAGGTTAACGCCTGCTTAAAGTATTTATAAATCATTTCAATAAATCCGAATCAAAAAACAAAGATGATAGAAATAGACAACTCGAAGAAACAGTGCATTACACAAAAAAATCACATGGTAAATGAGAGAGCAAATATAATTCAAAGACATTATTAATGAATTTTTTGAAAGTCGTTTAACGGTAGATTGTTATAATTTTGATAACGATGAGTATAATATTAATGCGATGAAAGTATATCCAGGCTATTAAAGTAAATATTTAATTATAGTCTTAGTGTCTTCAATATTACAAATAATGGCAAAGTCTTATCTCTGTTATTATATTTTGTAATAGTTATGCTGTTTAATTTATCTTGTGGATATATGTTCGCAAATGGGTATCTAACTATCTTTAGGTTTATATCTGCATCATCTCAAAAATAGTATGCTTGCTGAGTAGTGTCTTATTCATTGTTCTTTTAAAACTCTCATACAGTAGTGCCACACACTGCAAGCCAGAGTAATCACTGGATGCCAAAAGGCTTGTGTATAAAATCCCTATCTAGTGCCTACTCATCCAAGATTCTCAGACTAGTCTCTGCTTGTGGCTTTCACCAATGAGGAGTTTTGGATCTGAGAGCACTGCACCCAGTAGTCTGAGAATATTGGATGAATAGGCACACAATAGGTATTTTATGCACAAGACTTCTGTCATCCATTGATTATTCTGGCTTGCACTAAGTGGCCCTACTGTATAAGAGTTTTCCTGTTTTAATAACAGTTATGAGCAAGCATAAGAAATGGTGATCAGGTGATGTTTGGTGGTTTCATTCTTCTTTTATAGGTTAGATCACTCTGCAATAAATTGTTTAAAGACTATTTTATTCCAGTTGTATAATATGGAGAGAATATACAATATTTGATGTAATCAATAAAACTGAACTAAAACCATCAACAATTATGGCATTGCTCTTCCATGACTGATTAATGTTTATAAACTATATAAGATTATTTCTGATAGATGGCATATCATAAATTATCATATTACTTGGTCCAGATAGTTTAATAGATAATGCTTTGACAGATTAATTTATTTTAAAAGACATTAAGGTCTTGTACATTCTCATAAATATACATTTTAAAAGTGTTGGTACATAGATAAGAGTATGAACAATCTTTAAATAACCCATTGCAAGAGCAAAAGTTGCTCAAACAGCTCTCATTCAAGCACATTAATAAAGCTCACCAGTGGCTGGTTGTTGAAGAAATATTTCCTTATTATCCTTGTTTTATTTTTAATTAAGAGTATTCACAAATCCATTTATTTAACAATATTGGGTAACAAATAGTTAATTGTGTTGTTAATAAGCCAGAAAAAATTCTACAATGGATTAAAATATGGAGGGAAAATGCAAATTTTAGCTGGCTGAGAACTAAATCTAAGACTTGGGTGAGATAGGCAGATAGCATCTCAATTTGTTACTGACTAAATATTTAAGACATGAGAATATATATTTTAATACACTCCTAACAATATCACAAGTCATTTATTTTCATTTATCTGTCTTATATTGATTCTTTTCATTAAGAAGGATTTTCTGCGCTTGTTTAATAATACTCATGAAATATTTACAGCAAACCCTTTCTCATAAAAAAATAAGTTGTATTATCTTACTCTATTCTGCTTGTAATAATTCTTATATCTATTAGGATGACTGGTTCCAGTGGAATAATTCGTTTTTTTTATTAACTGGAACAAAATTCAATTTGTTTGTCCCCGATATTTAAAGTAAGTTTAAATTAAATGCATAAATACTTGATAATGAGCTCATGTTTTCCATTCACATTAGTTCTGGTGATTTGACTCTTTATCATATTTTTAATTTCTAATCATGCACCAATCTGCATATAAAATACTGAGAAGAAAAGCATTTTAAGTTATACCAACAAATCAGAGTAGTGGTACCAGTTTGAGCTCTAATGCAAAATTTCAAAAAAGGTGTGAACACATAATTTAATATTTTTTTGAATATGTAAATGATGTAAAAGGATATCTATGATCCAGGAACCCATATATTGATTTGTGATTGCTGTGTCACTGCATATAAGGCAAACAATGTAAGAATTTAAAAACCAGGAACCAAATTGTACTCTTTTTATAGTTGGCCAATAAGATTACTAAGTGATAAAAAAAACCCAGTGAAAAACATTAATCATCAACATCCTCCATCATCTTTTCACCATCATATTTTTGCTCATAATACATCTTTTTTAAAATTAAACCTGCAAATTATATTTTAATATTTTTATATGCATATATTTTCATTAATGTAGGCTAATTGTACCTAGAATTAGTGAATCAGAAAATATGAATTAAAAGGGGGGGGGGAATACACATAAAATATTTAATGAAAATCAGTAGTCATCATTTTGCTACCATTCTCTTGATATAATTTCCCCCCTAATATCTCAATATTTAGGTCTGCAATATAAATCTTAATAAGCCCTTTACATATTCAAGTGACAAAGACATCTGTGTTATATATTGTACAATAATACTTAACAAACCAGTACTGGAGTAAGTTCTACAATTTCAATAGATTAATAAATAAATAATGTGAGAGCTAAAATATCATTTTGATCAGTATTTATAATTAATATTTAAAAAAAAAACAGAATCTTATTAAAACCATATAATTTTAATGTTCTAATGTAAATAGTCAACTTTCCATATTTTGTTAATATTTACACAATTATATTTTCTTGATATTTGAAAGTTTGTGATTCCCCTGTTAGTATTGTGACTGGTGAAGCTAACAACATCTGAAGAAGAGAAACTAACATAACTTGAAATAGTTGTTCTGAATATTAAACAATGTGCTATTACTAACAGTTGAATATATTTGAAAAGTTTAAATAAAGTTAGAATTTTTGGAAATAAAAAAACATTTAATGATTAATTCTAGGTAACAAATTTGTATTTTTTATTTAACAATTTATTCACTATATTTATAAATATGCTTGGGGTTTTTTTCTCAATTCATTTTCCACATTAAAAATAAAATCATTGTCAAACAAAAAATTTATTGCAAATTAACACAAGATTTCATAAACATTGATTTAAATATATATACAAAATATTTTTACAACCCATGTTTATAAATACTCATTTTTAATACATATTTTGATTTACCAATATAAGATCACCCACACCTGCACATCATTTTATATATAGTGTTACATTGGTTGTTTTATCGCTAGCATCCTTTCCCATTAATAATTAATTTGCCAGTAACTTGATGTTACATTAAATGCAGTGATCACAACAAATATTCTATTTATTTTAAAAACTAGTTTATTTTATTACATATAACAAATAATAAGGGTAATAGAGATCAAGACTAAATGGGTTTATAAATAATCATTAAAGCCAATCAACATTTAGATAATACCAATAACAATCTCAGTCTGTTGTCACGGCAACTTTCTTTTAAAAATAAATCTGTTGTCAAGACGGTTACCTTGACAACAGATTGAGATTGTTATTGATATTGGAATTGTCTAAGTATTGACTGGTTTTAATGGTATAATAGATATATATCAAATGAAAAATATGCTTTATGTTTAAAGTCAAACATAATACATTAGTTTTAGAAAAGCTATTGATGCATTTTACAAAATTATTTTTTTCCTGAAGGACTATCAACATAAATAATTAAATATATTGTAATTTCAGATTTTTCTTCACTATTAATAATTATGTAAGATTTAATACGCTTGATGTATATAGTGAAATTAAATTCATAAAAAATTACACTAATATTTCTTAAGGCTAAGCACTTTCAGAGCATTCGACTCCATATTCATAGCCTCCTATATTATAACTTATAAACAGGTATTCATTGATGGCCATATAATTGTGAATCAACATTTTGCTCTGGTTATAATGGCTGCTATGAATTAAATAATTCCTGGAGTTTCATTATAAATTTTGTGGCAGGCATTTTAAGATCTCTATAATACTGCCTTTACTAGCATTCATAAAAGTGACAAACAGAATAATAAATTTTGTTTTGGAAAATTGCCTTTACAATTTGTGTACCATAATGAAAATCATACGTTTCTACTCTATCTCCATTTATACATAAATGCTATTCAATATAGAAATTGTATGTATGTTTCTTATAGTTAAGGAATCCATATGTCCCAATTTTCCCAGATTTGTTCCAGTTTATCTCTCTTGTTATGTTGTCCTAACATATTCTTTTAGGACAGTTAATTGTCCCAGGTTTTTTTAATTTTAACTTTATATTTAAGTATTTTATATTTAATTTATATATTTACTTTAATTAAAATTCATTCATTTTAATATTTTATAACTAATTTTTGATTGGTTTATCAGTAATTTTTCCTAAATTGAAATGACTCCCCATTATTTTGGTACTTTAGAAGTACTAAGTGATTTCAGGTTGTGATTTTGTTTTGATAAATAATATACATATACAACAATTGTCTTTTGCTTATATTATAAAGTAATAATATTTATTTTTACAAAGTGTAGATGGTATTGAAATTAAACTGAGAGAGTGCAAACCTCTCAAGCGCTTAGCCAATCAGATCGCAAATACTGAGACAGAGAATTTAACAAGAAAAGAGTGGTTCCACTCTCTTCTTTACTTGTCTTTCTATATATCCAAGCCAGTCCAAAGTACTTAGATCTGAAAGTGTGAATCTTGAATATCTTCATACTCAACTCACTGAGTTCTAATTATAAACATACAGCGTGAAATCTTTCGATTTACTACGCAGTAGTTTTTCGATGTTATAACTTGCTGTTAAATTCTCTGTCTCAGTATTTGCGATCTGATTGGCTAAGCACTTGAGAGGTTTGCACTCTCTCAGTTTAATTATGAAGTAATGTAAATGTGATTTATGTTTTATGATTTTTTATTTTGTACTAAAATATATGGTAATCTGCAATGAAGTTTTTTTTTTTTTTTGGTTGTTTGTCCCAGTTAGGCCCTGTGGAAATATAGATACATTACTTATAGTTGTTATTTAATTATATGATACTATATTAAAAATTTCAGAAGTTTATTTTAATATATATATATTCATCAAATTTGTGCAATTTAATTGCATTTCATTATTATAAAGCTCTTATTTTGATAAAAATTCAATTATATAATAAAATATAAAAAAAGATTAGTCTTAAATTTTTTTATCTTAGATTGCCTTATATAATGGACTCACATGGTTCATAATGCAAGCAATAATAAATAAACACTAAGTATTCGGAATGTCGTTTAGGTTAGAGAATCCTGAGTCAAAAAAGTGGGTGAGTTTAGTACCAATATATCGAAGAGGTTCAGCATGTGTTGAAAATTAATGAACGAGGTTGGGTTGGGATCAATAGTAAGATGAAAACATTAATGTGTCAGGAAGAGTCAATGAGATTAGAACACTAATGTATTAGAAAGGGTCAGCTAGGTTAGAGAACCAATGTATTAGGAGGCTCATAAAAAAGCATCAGAAGGATTAACAAGTTTATTTTATCATTGGGTAAGGAGAGATCAGGGACATTAGAGTGTCAGATATTATAGCATCAATGTATTAGTATTATATGATAGTTTAATTCATTGATTACTAGAGAATTTTTTACTTTCCCTAATTAAGAAAAGATCCAGGAACTTTTTATTCTTGAATCTGTTATTCTTATACTGTGCTAAACTGAGCAGGGGGACTATTTTAATTATTGATGTTAGAGGGCGCAAGTAGTTTGCAAATAATCTAATCTATATAACTTGAAATATAACTATAAAGATATTAAAAATAGAATTAATCAAATTTAACAATTCATTGCATAATGATAATAAAATTAATTCATTTGGATTCTTTTTTAAAATTTGAACTAATTCCTTCAAAGGGAAATATTGTGGATACTTTTT
Source organism: Epiperipatus broadwayi (assembly GCA_028023455.1). NCBI lineage: Eukaryota > Metazoa > Onychophora > Udeonychophora > Euonychophora > Peripatidae > Epiperipatus > Epiperipatus broadwayi. Next base: position 27,972 of record JAQFVV010013969.1, read on the forward strand.
TTTTAACATTTTTATAAAAGAATAATAACACAACATTCAAGAACATATGCATTCATTTTAATCAAAAAGTTTCAATATTAAACAAGTTAACTTTTGACTTTTAAATCGATTTCACCCATTACTAAATTGTAATTTTCAAACATAGTCATATCTCTCTCTTAGAATTCGATTTACTTTTTTTATTTTGATTTCTATTTATTTAAACAATGATTGTTACAAAACATATTTAAATGTTTGTGATTTTTTTTTAAATATTATATTATTACAATATTTAAATATTATCACTAGTTTTATGTTTCTGTAAACATATGTATATAAATCACGTGATCCCAATCAAATGCCCATAGAATATTATCAGTCTGTAGTCAAGGCAATACTATGATAATAGCCAGATTGATGATATTCTATTGGTGTATTGTAAGTATTTGTTAGCATCAGGTAATTTAAATATGAAGACAATTACATGTTTGCACTTATCATATATATGTCCAATACAAGTAGCATGCACTCCATGAATTCAAGAAAAGAATCACTTCTATTTAATGATTATATCTTTTTATACAACATTTTCATATTTATAAATTTTCTCACCTTTTTTCTAAATAAATTACAAAATCAAGCTTTATGTATTAACGTTTTTTCATAAAAATGATAAAATCAAGCATTTATACATTCCAGAAGATCAATGTTACATAACTTCTGATCCTAGAATACTTTGCTCCATAACATTTTTCACACTCTGATATCTTTCTTTACTGGAAGCAACTGAGTAAAATCCATACAGAATAAAGAAGTTGTACTATTGTTTGCAACTAGAGGCATGACAGTAGTTCAAATATGGGACATGTGCAAGGGTGGGTAAAGAGATGGGGATTAAATTTAGTGAAGAAAAATCAAATATAATGATGGTTAATACTGGGGAAAGAGAAGATGTAGAATTTTTATTGGGAGATATTAAGTTAAGTATGGTGAATAGATATAATTATTTGGGAATTATTTTAAGTAATCAGAAAAATTATTTGGATGAATGGGATAAAAAATTGCTAAATGAAGCAAAGAAAAGAAAGGGATTGATAAAGAAATTAACAGTGTTTTCATATAATAAATATGATGTAGCTAGAATTATATGGGAGTTATAGCAGGGTTAACATTTGGTAATGATGCATTATGTGTTAGTAAAGGGGTATTAGATTATTTAGAAAAAGTTCAAAGGGAAGTAGGAAGACATGCATTGGATGCAGAAGTATGGACAGCAAGGGAGGCAATTCAAGGAAAAATGGGATGGTCAAGTTTTCATATGAGAGATGCAATTGCAGTTTATGGATAATAAAAGAATAGCCAAAATAGTATTGAATTGGGTTATGAGTAAAGGACAGGTAACAAGATGGGTGAGAAAGGTAATGTGGTATGCAAAAGATTTGGATAAAGAATTTATATCAGTATATTTGTACAAAAGATGGGATGATTGTGTTAAGAGGATTGTTGAATGTTATAGTAATAAGGAATGGAATAAAAGAATATATTTATTAATAAAGAATGGGGAGTTAGAGAGATGGAGAAATAGTATGAAGAGTAAAAAGTTTAAATATATATATAAATATATGATAATAGTAAGGAAAGTAGTTTATTGTTTAAGGCTCGAACGGAATCTTTAGCTACAAGAGAATATACATGTAAATGGAAAAATATGGGTGATTTATTTTGTAAATTATGTAAGGAAGGAATAGAAAATATTAGGCATTTGTTAATTGAATGTAAATGCTTGAAAACAGAAAGGGTACAAATAATGAAGTTATGGAAGAATAAATATAAAAAAAGTGATTATACAGAAAGTGGATTATTGGTTTTTATGCTGGGTTTGGGAAAAGATAAGAGGGATTTAGATATAAAGGTTATAGAGTTGACAATGATTATGTTGTGGAAATGGGATAGAGCAGATTATTGGAAAATTTAGAGTGGGGAATGGAAAATAAAGTGGCTAACAGGTTTATCTGGGCATAATTGCTGAGATATTCTTGACTTCATTTAAGGAGAAGCCACAATACATCACATCATGTCATTTAGTCTGTAAATTGTGTAAGGAAGGAATAGAAAATATTAGGCATCTGTTAATTGAATGTAAATGCTTGAAAACAGAAAGGGTATAAATAATGAAGTTATGGAAGAATAAATATGAAAAAAGTGATTATACAGAAAGTGGATTATTGGTTTTTATGCTGGGTTTGGGAAAATATAAGGGGGATTTAGATATAAAGGCCATAGAGTTGACAAAGACTATGTTGTGGAAATGGGATGGAGCAGAATGTGGGAAAAATTAGAGTGGGGAATGGAAAATAAAGTGGCTAATAGGTTTTTCTGTGTATAATTGCTGAGAGATTCCTGACTCCTTTTAAGGAGAAGCCACAGTACATCACATCACATGGAACCCATGTCAGTAATTCAAAGATATATTTTATTACATGCTGAATAACTTAATTGTATATAATAAATTTAAATAAAATTATTAAAAAGTGGTGTCTAATTGATTCTTTATTATTATGATCATTGGTTATCTGAATTTTATTGATTGAAAAAAACAATAATAAAATAAAGGCAAGAAAAGTAAAATTACAAATGAAAAATTCAAATACAAAAATAAAATCTGTATTTGACATTTCAATACTAGCTATTATAATACAATACAGGGTTTAATGAGAAAAGCACATTAGTTTGTGATCATGTCTTGTTTTTCTAATGAAACAAAATGTAGAGAAATTGAGCTGGTTTTAATGATTTAAATAATTTGTTTAAAACTCAAAAAAGAGTGAAACATTAAATTCTTTAAAAATGAAAAATTGAATTAAAACGTTTCATTCAGTTTACATTGATTATACCATGAATACACAAACAACTTGAAATATTTTAATTCATAATGAAAAAGTTAAAAAAAAATTGGTAAATATTGAAATATTGAATTATGGTTGTTTGTCCTTAGAAATAAATAATGATAATAATGCACCATTAACATGTCATTTAGACTCTGCAAGCTATTTTCTGTATTTTCTACTCAACCATATAAAGCTTTAATAAAGATATATTAGATATAATTATATTCATAATAAAATAAAATCTGCTTTATTTGTTATAATATTGTTTGATGAAATGAATAGTTATAGTAATGCTAACTATTATTGCCTGTATTTTGATACTATTAAATGAAAAAAATAATGTAAAAAGGATTTGTAGATATTACTTACAATAAAACAATCTGTTTTATTTGCATATATATTTACATGTCTAAAAAATATGTTTGTAAGGAAAAGCCAATTGCCCAAATTTATGATACGAAATTGTAATATCTGGACAACAACTTTAAACAAAGGTGAATTAACAATAGATGTTTGATTCATTGCAGTTCTTGTAAACAATTTGTTTTCTCTCATGCAATTGAAAAGTAACAAATCAAAAATTGTAAAATCTGCTTTAAAATAATTATCAATATAACATCTTTTTATCAGTCGTTTTCAAAGCATATTTGTGGTCGTGTGTATTCATTGCTTGAAATGGAGTAAAGGATGAATAAACTGAAAAAGGATGAGTTCAAATTCCTCTAATTACATACATAAAAAACATTCAATATAAGCAAATTATATACTGCCATAGAATTACATATTGCTTGAGAAATAATTGCAGCTTAATGTGAGGGGTTAGATTGACATAATGTCAATACGGGTATAACAATATTAAATCCAATAAAGGCTTGAGCATTCCATCATCAGTTTTTCAAAGGGTGAGAAGATTGAAGCCTGTCCATTAAAGTTTGAGGAATTGTTATCTTAATATAAATTGGGCACTGATTGTATATGTGTGTGGGAGATTATGAGTTGGTCAACTGATGAGTGCTGGTTCTGCATGAAATAAGTACATTATGCATCATCTATTCTTTTCACATGTGTGTGGTTATGTGTATCGGTTGCTTGAAATGGAGTGGAGGATGAATAGACTGAAAAATCCTGAGTTCAAATGCCTCTAATTACTAATAGATTAGTTATATTAAAATATTTCCATCCCTAAATTCTGTGAGATAATGGAAGAATTATAGAAATGTTTTTGATGTCAGAAATATTGGAGTACAAAAACAAATAATGTCATGCGGTTACTTATCTTATTTAAAGGATTTCAAATATTGCTTCTTTTTTTGTCTATTTTTACTGTTTTATTTCTGTGACTTATGTTCTATGTAATATTTTAGAAAAAAAATAAATATTAAATATTATTAAAAATAGACAAGTTTTTTTCAAAAAAAACAACAATAAACAAACAAATCAATTACAAAGTAAATATGATCATATGTTGGTCTATTTACATTATTTAACATTAAATGTTGAATGTCTAGAAAATTTTAAACTTCATTTAAAATTTTCCAAATACAAACTGCTATGTATTTTTAAATTAGGGAACCGAAACATCATGTACCTGTTATCGTTTTACTCTAGTAAATAAATTTAAAGAGAACATTGCTGTCGGTTCTCGTTCCTGAAATAGTGCTCAATAAACGGATTTACATCAAACGGGCAGAATCATATTCTCGCTCTCTCAAACCAGGAATTTCCAGTACGGAACTGGCAAAAAATGTATCGGAATAACTAATAGGACTCCATGATAAGGCCATAAGTGGGAAATGGCTGAAGTGATAGAAAATCTCAAAAGCTCGGACATATATGGGTAAACTAATGAATTTTATAGTGTTAATATGTAAAATGTTTATACTTTTGCACTGTTTAAATTGTAATTTTATATATATATATAATGTTAAGCGTATACTCATTTATTTCTTATGCTATCTGACTGGCTTCTGAGAAGGAGAAACCCTCAGACATAGCATAAACAACTATTATTAATAATACACAAGTTAGTAGATAATACAAGTAGACAACACAGGTTAGTAGATTATACAATGGTTTTTTTCTTATGATAAATTGGTAATGTTTTGAGTGACATTATTCACACTTTTTCAGGTGTTGCTGGTCTGTCCAGTGATAATACTAGCATAGGAACCGAGCTTATACCTTTAGATTCTTGAATATCGAATTTTAAGGCAATAATCTAACCAACTGAGCTATTTTTATTAATATGATCAGTTTAAAAATTACTGGAATAAATTAAATGAAAGGTATATGTATAGTAATGGCATGTCTGACAATTGAAAATGTAAATGATCCTAAAAACAACTACAGAAGACTATTCTTTGAAATTTTATTTTAAAATCAATTTTATTAAGGTTTATAATTGGTGTACATAATTATATAATTGTTCTAACAAAGGATATATTTTTGATCTTTGAGTATTTAGAACTGACAGTGTGTCAGTCATATACATTATATTTAATTATGCAACAGTGACTTGGAAGGCTGGCAGTTGTCTAGGAATTTGAAAGAGATTCCATGTCTCTTCGAATAGCATTTTGGATGAGAGTATCCTGTCTTTTTCTTGAATTTTGATCAATAATTTAATGAATAATGTGTCTAGATCTGTTTGAGGGAGTGTGAATTGTCTTTCACATCTCACTATCCATATTGAGTAAGTTAAGAAGATAGATAATCTTATTGTGGGAAAGTCTCTGCTCTGAATAGTCTTTAAGAGATATTTTGTAACAATCCACTTTTGAGTTCTCATAAATGATGGTTTTAATCTTGCCCAGCCCGGTACATGTGTTAATGATGTGAATGAAGGTTTCATGTTTCAAGTACTTTGGACATATAGGGTCTATATTCTTCAAGTATCTCTTGAAATATAGGAAGTAGTTCATGTGCATAGCTTCAAGGTTGACCTTTATTAGAAAGTCAAGATATTTGGGCTCTAGGGCCCAGAATCTGAAAAGCATTGTGACTTTAGGATTAGAAATGCCAATTATGGGCTTGAATGTGGTTGGTGTGGGGTTAATATGGCAGTGGGCTTCCCAAATCATGATTTTTGAGTTAAATGAGCTCTCTGATGAGTTATGTTGATGGGTCAGGTGAAGGATCTGGTCCACCCAGCATGTCTTAATGGGAGGGTGATGGTCATTTGGTTGAACTGTTTGAGTAATTTGAGTGTATCCATATTTTTTTTATTAAATTTAGGATAAGGGGTGTGCATTTTGGTAGTATATAGCTGGAATCAAGTGAAATGACATTCCATTTGTCTTCCTGTGATGCTGCATTCTGGACATATTAATAGAGGCTATGTGTTCCTTCCAGAACAGTTTGGCACAAAGTCTATTGATTTTTGTGATAAATGACTTGGTGGTTGTCATGACTGGAAGGTAGTACGCTATCTTTGCCATTATTTTCATATTTAAAAGGGCAACTTTACCTTGAATGGAAAGATGTACTCTGGACAGGGTATGAGTGATCCAACTTGTGGATTGTATGATTGTGCTTTGCAGTTGTTTTGACATTGCTCTCTGTGATTTGTAATTTTATATAATCCTTTCCCACAAAAGACAAATTGAAGAGCTTATTAAGTGTACTTTTTCTAAAATTAATTAATTTTAACGTAACGCAGACTTAATGCACAAAATTTCTTGAAGATGCTTGTGTTAATTTAAAACTTGTTTATGATCGATATTTTGAGTTTTCAATGTTACCAAATGAATTTATAAACATTTATAATTCTGATTGATGGCTTAAAAAGTAAAGATGTTAAAACACTTCTTAAAGATATAAATTCTACAGATTTCCTTTATACAAATAGTATTATTTTGCACCTTACTTACCAATGCATACTTAGAAAGATTCCTTTCATATTAAAATGCTATAGAACAAGTGTGCCTGTAAAAATTAACTTTAATGTCAATATAGAAGAATTTACTAACCAATTTTTTTAATAATAAAAGACCACATGAAATAAGATTTTGTAAAACAAGAAAAAAGGTTCGATTTAATTTTAAATAAGCTTATTTAAAACTGACATTTTATAAATTGATTTTAATTAATTACAATAAAAATGAATTGCTTTGTTTCCTTCTGATATTACCACATAAATAATCAAGATTTTTGCTCAACATTCATATTTGAGTATCTTTCACAATTCTTGTATTTTTGATATATCCTAATAATATTTCAATTAATTATGAAAACCAATAAAGATTTCTTTTTAAACACTTAAAAAAAAAATTAAAAGCCATTTTTTCACATGTAAAAGAAATATATTATGTGATCACCATTTCACATGCTTATACAGGGGCTAATAACAATGGCAAATTCTTCATACAGTAGTGCCACCAAGTGCAAGCCCCAGTAATTAATGGATGCAGGAAGGTTGTGCATAAAATCCCTATCTAGTGCCTAGTCATTCAATATCCCCAGACTAGTTTCTAGCTTGTGGCTGTCATCAGTCAGCAGTCTGGGATTTGAGGTACAAGATAGAGATTTTTATGCACATACCTTCCTGCATCCATTGTTTACTTGGACTTGCACTTGGTGGCACTACTGTATGGAGAATTTGCTACTGTTATTAACAGTCTGCATAAGCATATGAAATGGTGATCATGTGATGTTTTGATACTTTTATATCTATCCTGTCTATGGAATAATAGTGATTGTGGTTCTGGAAAACCAAAGATACCAAAATGTATAGATTCTGAATGGAGGTCAGATCTATATGACTATAAAAGGGAATGAGCTTGGATTGAAAACATTAAGGTGTTTTTATCTTGAGTTTCTAGCTTTATAGTTAACAAAATAGGTAAAAGATGGCTGCTGAAAGGTTTCATTATCCTAATATCTAGTTGCAGTGCTCTCGAATCTAAGGCTCCTTACTGATGATAATCACAAGCTAGAAACTACTCTGATGATATTGGTGAGTAAGCTCTAGATAAGGATTTTATTGTGTCCATTGATTACTGGAGCTTGCAGTTGGTAGCACTACTCTGTGGAGGGTTTGTGATTGTTAGCAAAAGAAATATACGTAATAAAAAATATAATTTTTAATAAAGGTAAATCATGGGCTCAATGTCATCACATGTACATTCCTCTCATCAGGTGGTGAAGATAGAACCAGTTTAGAATTGTGTTTTTTATTTTTATGATCAAAACAAGACATTCATTTGATCAATGCAGATTATTCTAATATCTTCATTGGCTAGATAATAATATGTAAATGTCTATTTTCTGACTGATCCCTAAAAGCTCTCTTCTTGACAATGAGTACTTATCTAAAAAGATTAGGTATCTTCATTCTTTCTTAGCCAATTTTGAGTTATTTCAGGGTGTCACTGTCAATCATGTTTGCCAAATTATGGATTTTTTCATAATGACATTTGAACAGTTTACATACTGATGTTTGTTTTGTTATTTTATGTTATAATTGTAAAGAGAATCTATTTTTGTTTTTGTTTCTAGATATCAGGTGTTATCAACAAATAAATGTTTTTATTGCACAGGACAAATTGAAGCACTCATGTTTCATAAAATGAGAAAAGTTGTTCATATTATATTTATTATTCAGTTGAATAATGTTTTTATTTAATCAATATATAATATATTTTATTTTTATAATTATATGACATTTTCTGAAGGATTTTAACTTACATCATGGGAAACAAAAAAAAATTACATTAATATAGCTAATGAAAAAAATAAGCAGTAACCCTACCCATTCCTCAAATGAACCTATAGATTTTATTACTTTTCCATTATTTTAGTTATGTTTAAAATTAATTTTAATGTTAACTATATAAATGTTCAGACATTTATATAATTCACATTACAACTGGACAAATAAGAGGTAATAATTCTAGATACTGAATTACATCAAAATTAATTTTAACAATGATTACACTAAAAAATAATTTTATTTTAAAATTAATTTTATTCAACTGAAAGCCACATATATAAAAATTTAAATATTACAAGGTTTGATACGGTTTAATTTGTCATTTGGCCAAATAAAAGTTAATTGAAAGGTTATTTTTTAAACATTATTCATAGAAATATCTTTTATGAAAATAATTTGTGATAAAGGTTTTTTACAGGAAATATTTGTATACTGGTAATATATTCTGTACACATCTATCCTTTAAACCGTTTTTATATTTAAAAAATGCATTTCTATAAAAACAAAAAAAAATATTCATTAAATAAATTTAAAAAATATATAATCTACTTTTGGACACAGTTTTTTTACAAAAAAATATGTATTATAAATTGTAGCTATTAAAAATAATTAAGCAATTTATCCACTGTACTTTAAACACTTTTTAGCAAGAACTTTTTATTGTATGTTTATGCATACATAATCTTACATTTCAATTGTCATGCAGTCTTCTTCAGAGCCAGTTTTATTTTAATTTTTTAAAAGTGGCTCTGAAGAAACTGCAAGTCAGTTGAAATGTAAGATTGTGTATGCATATATATATACAATAAAAGGTTTTTGCTAAAATGTTCATTCAGACATAGTAAAAAGTAATTTAAAGTGATTCGTTAATATCTTCACACTCTCATTTCCAGTACTTAAGATTTGCCCATACTTAAGCATTTGGGTTGAAAGAATAGGTGGATTCATTCTATTCTTTCACAAAGACTTTATATTGTGTTGAAAGTTAGAGTATTCATTTATTATTAAGATTCATAAAGCACATGTGCATTAGCTTGAAAAGCTGATCATTAATTTATTACAATTCATAAACATCATGCTATATAAAATAAATATCTCATTTATATGACATTACAGCAAAATAAAGGAAATGGTGAATTTGATAATATTTCTGAAAAATAATTAAGGTTAAACAAATCCTTTATTTATTTCTAATTAGCACCATGATCAAAAAATTATAATTCCTCTTTTTTGGTTTATAAATATTTTAATTCTCAATAGAATATACTAATTATATTTTACTTATTTATATAGTTAATTTTTTAGAAGAACAAATAATGTTTGACCGTCAGCACTCCCACAGTGCATTGCAGTCTGCAATCTAATCAGTCAATTTTAAAGCCAAAAAATCATTTTGTTAAAAACAATAAATCTTTCCCCAATTTTGATTCTTTTGAAAATAAATCTAGTATAAATATCATTAAAATATAATATTAAATCAACTAATTTTATATACTGTAAAAGTTTAAAATCATAATTCAAACTCACTTTGTTAATATTGAAAAGAATCATGACTCAAAACTAATAAATGATTTATTCACCTTGAAATAAAAGAAATGGGATAAAAAAAGTGCTTTTCATTCAAAATGAAAAAATAAAATTGAATAAACTGAAATTAACTTGTAAAAATTATTTAGCTCTTTTGCAATTTTTCGACTTTTTATTTTAGCACATTAACTTTATTGTATGTTACAAATTATTTTTTAAACATAAAAGTTTATGAATGAAAATCATTCTTAAAAATAATATTTTAACATTGAAAATATAAAAGAAGTGAATCAGAATAACAGCTTTTTATCATTTCACAACTGTGGTGATTGCCAATAAAAATGAACAAAATAAAATTTTATTTAAATCCATTTCTAAAATCTGAATGAATTAGTATTAATATATAAAAAAATAAAATTTTCTTTTAAAATTTAAAATCCTATTTATGATTGTTAAAAAATTGCAAAAAAAATTACAATAATGATTACAAAAGTTTTTCTTTTTCAGACAATTACAAATTCTTGTTTTGTGTTATTATTTCCTGTTGGCTCCTAAAAGCAACCATTTTTGAATAAAATCTGAATCTAAATATTATATTCTGATACAAAAAATAAATATTTCACAAATATTTTTCAAAAATAACTAAATATGTAAACAAACTGTTAAAAATGTGTATTTTCACTTTCAAAATCTAAACAAATAATAAATGCTCTTAAAAACTCTCACCAAAGTGTTTTTCGATCAAAAAGAAAATAAATTACCAATAAATAGAAATTGTATCTCACTTGTATTAGTTTCTCTGAACAACACTGACATCTTCCGATTTATCTTAATCAATATATATTTTAGTCCCAGATTTTACCATCATGTAAATGCTAAAAAAAAGACATATAGCTTTATTGTTTGGGAGTTCGTAAGATTTTTAAATACCAAATCAGTGAATGCCAGAGTTGATTTTAGTACTTTCCAATATCAAGTCAGATGTTCTACTAACTACACCAATGCATGCAGGACAAAATAAATACTAACTCATAGCCATAGGAGAATGAATTTAAGCCAAAGCCACTAAAGTGCCACTGAGTGTATCATGGGCCTATGGATGATTTTAGGAAAGAGATAAAGAGTAAAAGCATTCTTCTATTTACAATAATATCTCATAAATATTTAATGTATGACTTCATTTGAAATAACCATCACAGTCAACAAACTAAATGAAGTCTATTCTACAACTGAAATTTAGAATAGCTTATATTAAAAAAACCTACGGAAGATTAATAGAACATGCTAAAAAGTGCTTAATGAATATATATTTTTGAACATATCAATGATCAGCCAAATTCATTACAAGTTGAATATGTCATATCAAAACACACACTCCTATTTAGCAAAATTTAATGCCCTTGCATGTTTTGATGCATGAGTTCCCCTACATTCTTCTTAGCATGATTATGTTAATTGGCATGTTTTGATGCATGGGTTCCACTACATTCTTCTTAGCATAATTATGTTACTTAGTAAAATACTTTTCAAAGATTCTGTGCAAAATTACAGAATAATTAAAGAAATGAATTCAGGCAAGATTGTTTCAGTAATGTTTAATTTTCAAAAAAAAACTACCTTCAAATGAAAATTTCTGCTTTTAAAATATTCCTGGAAAATTATCACAAAACAAAACAATAACAGATCAAATACTTCACTGAATTAGATGCCAATAAAAATACTTGTAAAATAATAAAAATGTCTACGTTTTCAACAAGGCTTGGATGCAAATTTTTTTCGACAAATATTAAAAAAAAAGTTGTCTCCAACTATTGATAGCCATAGTTAAAATTCTCTAATCAGTGAACTGGAGCTTCGAAACTTCCTAAAAAATATAATTATGGTCTAGAAACTATTCAACAACCAAATGACTTAAACTTTAATTAAGATAAAAATGAATTGTTTGTGGAGTGACTTTTAACAGTAATGCCACTGCATGGTTAAAGATTAAATGAAATAAGGATCATAATGAAGATGACCTTAGATGTATCTTTAAGACAGAAAAAAGTAAGTTGGTTTATTGTGATAATATATTGATATGGAGACAGAAATAATATATAACTTTTCTTAAAATGTTTCCACTTTTGCAAGACATTGCATGGTAAATGTGAAACAAAAATAATCAAGTATAGTAATAATACATTCTAAAATAATCAGTTACAAGTCTTCACTATAGCTCCATCTATATTTCTATACAAATTAGGTTAAATATCAATATCTTAGCTCAAGATCTGTATATATCATCTTAATAAATATTTAATGATGCAATAGATTTCCAAATAATCAGAATCATATTTTGACAATAAAGAAGAAGGCATTGGTTTGCTGTTGTGCACCCTATAGTATAATTCTGTGTTGCACTTGCGGACTCAAAAAGAAGAATTCCAGAATTTCTTCTTACTGGATAATGCAAATCAAGTCATCTTAATCTAATCAATTGATTGGAAATGTAGTACTCACTAAATGTCTAGAATGTCACATGCCATCCCAGGCAACTAACTATACAATTATTATTATTATTACATGCTATTTTTAATGTATAATGAATGTAAGCTAAAAAAAAAAAACTTGCTTCACTGTTTTGAAATTTTAAAATACTCTATCTTTAGATGTTCATTTATAATTTACAATTCTTTTATTGAAAAAAAAAAATTATAATAATAAAAGGAAAATTTCTGCCATTAATGTCTTCTTTTTTCTATGGTTAAACCATACGTTTTTAAATATATCTAATCATCAGTTATTCTGTCTTTATTTGGGGTTTTGGTGAACCTTTGAAATGTAGAGTTATACATTTATCTTTTTAAAAACCATTTTGTAATTGATATCAGGTCAGCTACACCTGAAGAAAAGTGGAGAATAATACTCGAAACATTGTGTTATTACTAACCTGTGCTCTCTATTTGTGTCTTATTACTAACAAGTTGTTTGCAGTTGAAAAGTTTAAATAAAGTTCAAAATTTTCTATACATTTAACATTGACTGATGGATGATGGAAATAGTCCAACATATTACCACATCTAATATACCATCATCACAAACCTTCAGGCAAATATTATATTTGTTTTGATTAACAATTTTCACTATTATTTGAATATTTTTAAAACAAAGATAAAACATATTCTTGACAATGCCTTGCAAACAAACAGCTGTTTTAAGAATATGTTCAGAAGAAATAATTGAATAAAACAAACCAACAAATAATATTTAAATTTATATGTTGGACTATTTCCATCATCTAATATGAGTATTGAATGTCTTTAGAAAATTTTAACTTCATTTAAATATTCAAAATACATTCAACTGTTAATAATAGCACATCACACAGATTAATATATGCACATTTCAAAAGGTATTAATCTCCCCTCTTCTTCACATGTTGCTGGCCTGACCAGTGACAGTTCTAACATGGGGATCAAACCTGTACCCTTATATTCTTCAGTATTGAATGTTAAGATAATGCTCTAACCAACTGAGCCATCTTGCCAAAGGCAATCAATAGAAATTTCATATACTTATCTATGTAGTTCCTCCTGATTTGTTCACTTTTTTCTAAGAACAAAGTTGATTAGTGGTTTCCATACACTGACTATAATCATATTAGGTTAATTTATGAGATTATTTAAATAAAGTTAAATTTTTCTAAAGACATTTAATACTTATATTAGATGATGGAAATAGTCCAACATATAGATACACCTAAAACACCGTCATCACAAACCTTCAGGAAAACAACAACAAATAATATTCTATACTGTTATGACAGTCTTTTAAATAACAAAGAGATGATGTTAGTTTCAATATTACTAGAATACATTTATAATAAAGAACACTTTAAAATATTGAATAAATACAAAAATTTCAATCTATATGAATCAATGCAGCAATGGGGCACTGTAAATCACTCTGTAAAAATTTTCATGACAGCAATTGGTTGTGTGGGCATTTTTTGCCAGTGTTATTTCTGCATATTTTATTTCATATGCTTTATAAAGTATTTGCAGTATTACTTTTTATTTAATTCTTAATTATTGCTATCTTTCTCAAATATTTTGATTGAAGTAATTTCTAGTGAAGATTCAATATTGGCATTTTTATAACAGCACAATCCATTGAATAAATGTTATAAAAAGAAGCCTAGATTCAGATGCAATTCAGCTGTAGAAAGAATGAAGGAAGAATAACAAGGTCGAAGTTATGTCTCCATTGCATTTCCCATGTCAACTTCTTCATAGTATTCTTTAAAGACATTCATACATCTTTCACCAATAATATTTTTAATTTAGTCCATAGAATTCTTAGTTATTATCACATTATTTAATTATAATTATTTTAAATCCTTTGTTTTACAATTATACTTTCTATTTTAAGTAACGATTTTTTTAATTAAATTTTAAAATTATGTCCACCATATACAATAATTTTGTTTTTGGAAATTTTTAATTTTATTGATTAACATCTTCAGTATATGTATGATATGCATTTGATAGTCTTGTCTGTTACATTGTACATATATGCAAACAGTACCAAACGTTTTTCTATGAGAATTGTGTAAAAAAAAAAATTGATTTCTTTTTTTTTACAATAACAATGAGTCCATTGTCAAAAAACCATAAATCATTTTGAGATAAATTGTTATTACTTCTTGTTCAAAGGCTTGAATAAAATATTATAGCATATTTAAAAATATGTAAAACAGTTTTTAATAATCATCAGAACAAAAGCCTTTCTCATACTCTCCAAATAAAAATAGTAACGGAAAAGTTATTACTCAATAGGCTTATAATGTAATAAAGATTTAATTTTTTTTTTCATTCTACTTTCAGAAAAAATAGTTAAATACCTACTTGCTTATAAATTTTGTGTGCTTAACTACGTTGGCTATGAATCCATTACCTAAAAGAAAAATTCTAAGTATGTTCAGAATTAAAAGAATTTCAAGGTTTTCCCAATCTACCATTATACCATAGCTTATCATTAGTGACACATAATACCATCAAAATTAGTTTAGTTATCATCATTGTTAACCATTATAATCCACTGTAGAATTAAGATCTCTTCAAATTTAAACCAATATCTTTAATGTCTAGTTCCACATTACACCAAAAAAATGTACTTGTTTCCTCTATCCATCTTATATGTGGCTTTTTCACAGTCCTTTGATCTAAATTTAAGACTATAACAGCTCATCTGTTTTCATTTCTTCTATCAATATATCCAATTCAGCTTTATTTTAGCCATTTAATTATTTCAATTATGTCAGAAATGCAATTTTGTTCTTTCATTTATATATTTCATTTTCAATTCTTTCTTGTAACTCCTAACATACATCTTTTCATATGTCATTGGGTGGTTTAAAGTCTCTTTATTGTTCTTCTGCTGAGAATCCATTTCTTAGATTTACAAGTAACAATAGGTAAAACACATTTATTAAAAATCTTCCTTTCCAAACCCATACACATATTTCCTTTTAATATTATTTCTACCAAAAACATATTGTTCAAGTTTAATTCTATAAATAATTTCATCCATTAAGTTTCCATCTGTATTAATAATCTGAACAAAATATTTGTAGGTTTATTATTTTACTTTCTTCTGTGAAAATCTATTCAATATTATTTTAGTCTTTTTATTATTTATCTTTAATCCTACTTTTTTACTTTCATCTGATAATTCTTGCATCATTTCCTGAAGTTCTGAAGTATTATTTTCAAAAATAAACAAACACATCATCTGCAAAATGTGGATAATTTTCATTTACTTTTATTTTTTTAGTTTTTTATTTTAATTGGCAAAATATTTCTGTTATAAAGTTTTTCAGATATGAAGTCATCCTTTCATATACCTTTCTTCAATGTTTATCTTTTTAGTATCTCCATGTAATCTAATTATTGCTGGTGGATTTTGATAAGTATTCTTCAGAATATGACAATATCCTGAATCTATATCTTGGTAATCTAATGCCTTAATTACTGTAGAAATGCCTTTTTATTATCTGCAAATCATAGAGGTAAAACTCTCCATACAGTAGAGCTACTCAGTGCAAGCTAGAGTAATCAATGGATGCAGGCAGGTAAAATTCCTATCTAGTACCTACTCATCCAATATCTCCAGACTAGTTTCTAGCTTGTGGCTTTCATCAGTGAGGAACCTTGGATCTAAGAACACCACACCTATAAGCATAAAGAATGGTAATCATATGATGTTTAGTGGTTATCTACAAATCCAAAGCTTAATAAGAACTCATAATCATTAGTCATTCTATAACTTCTCACAATACTTGGATATGATCTACTGTACTAAAACCACTTTTAAAAACAGTTTGATCCTTTGTTTGGTTAAAATGTGAACATTGCAGAGAGAATGTAATTATCTTCGCAAATATTTTGTATAGAACTAATGAAAGACTGATAGGTTGTAATTTCTAATATCTTCATCATTGTTCTAAAATGCCATTACTACTACAGCATTTTTTGAAGCATTTGATATATCTTTATCATTTAAATATTTGATATATAACTGTGTTAACAATTTATTTATTCTTCACCTGCTTCTTTTAAGATATCAATTATAATTCCATAATTGCCTGAAGTGCTAGACAATCCAGAAGATGTAATAGTTGTAGAAAATACTTTGGTTTCATGTTCTTTATTACTATTATATAATTTATTCTACAATTCTGTCCCACATTTCATGATGCCATCTCTCATTTTAATAATAGTCCCATTTTCATTGCAAAAATGAATTTCCTAATAATATCAAGATGCTTTCCATATTTAAGATTTTTATTTTCTTCTATAGCATTCTTTGTTAAGTCACAATATGGCACTCCATATTTTTGATAAATCTAAGGGTTTATAATCTACTGAAGATGTGTTAGTTGTTAAATTAAAACAAAATTAATAAATCATAAAGAAGTTTTATTTCAATTTTGTTTTTCTTATATTATAATGTGGGATGACAAGATGCTCTTAACATTGTCGTACTGTTGTTCAATTTAGCGTGTTTCTTTTTGTCAGCAGTTTTTTTTTAAAAAAATGTCATAATGATAAAAATTTAGAACCTTCCTGTCACAGGACATGATGCAGTATACTATTTTCAAAGGGTAAGGGGTCCTGCCCTCCTGAAAGTCTGCATTAATGGTTACAATATAATTGCATGGTCCGTCATGAATAAAATGTAAATAGTGTATTTTTTTCATTTTTCCATTACTAAATTAATACAAAAAAAGAAAATAAACTGTAAATATTGTAATTAATTTTTCCACAATAATTTCTTTTTTAAAATAACATTTAATAAAAAAAATAAAATATAATTATTAAATATGTTTCCTAACAGGCCTTTTTTGTAAACATTTTTGGGGGCCCTTGAAACTGTAAATTTATCAAAAATATGAGCTGCCATTTTGGTTTACTTCAATATTCACTAGTACCAACTCTTTTTGTACCATTTAAAAAAACTCAACATATTTAATTTTATTCAAACCTGAATCATCTTAAAAAATATTTTAATATGTTAAAGTGATTTGCAACTTTTACTTTAAATTTATTGGAATGTTTTTGAAGGTTAGGAATATTAATTGTGAATATTGTTTGTTTTTCTTAGTAATTTTTTCGACTCTCTAGTTTTGCATTAACTTACATCTCACTAATCAATGCTCACTTCTTGTGTTGAACTTCTATTAAGAACATTACATATTTTGAAATACATATTTTTAAACAAAATATAATCCAATTCTGTTGTACCTTCATTTGGATGTTTCCATGTTTATTTATGTTTAACATTTTCTTCAAAAAAAGAATTCATAATATACAATTTTTTATTTATTGCAAGTCCTGGGTTCTCTCCCCTTTCTATCATCATAACCAAATTTATTCACCACTTTTATCATTAAAGTATTCCATGCCAATTTTAAAATGTTGTTTGGTCTCATCAAAAGCCCTTTGTACATCCATGTAAAAATCCTCTCCTTTACTATCACAATGAAAACTTAAAACAGACAAAACTCTCCATACAGTAGTGCCACTCAGTGCCAACCAGAGTAATCAATGGATGACAGAAGTCTTGTGCATAAAATCCCCATCTAGTGTCTACTCATCCATTAATTACTCTGGTTGGCACTGAGTGGCACTACTGTATAGAGAGTTTTGCCTGTTTTAATAACAGTTATTGCTAGCATAAGAAATAGTGATCATGTGATGTTTAATAAACCTGGTTTATCTGCATTTGGTATCTTAAGTTAAATAACTAATTTTGTCATTCTGTCTGATACCCCATCAATTTCTACAGTGTTGCTCTTTCATATTTATAATAAATCCCACTGTTCTTGCTACCAATATTTGTGCCTTTGTAGTATATTACATGTTGATTTTTTAAATCAATTATTTCTTCACCTTCTAGCTTCATAAAGTCCAACAATGATCCAATTCTTGTTCTAATTTGTACAATCTTCCTTCACTTGAAAATGGACTGTAATTGTAAATACCTAAATAAAATATCACTGTCTAATGACAGCCAGGGTCTGCAATTGGGAGATTCTTAATAATCTTTGCCGTTGGCTGTCAATCTCTGCTTTGGCCAATGAGTTTACAGCCTTTCAGGAATAAGAATCATAATGTAAATATACCTATTTAAAAAAAGTTTGTTTACACACACATTCATTCTTCTTTAATGAAAATTCAACTGTTATTCACGTTGATAATTACCAGACAACTGAGAAGAAAAACTATGGTATCTCTTGATCATAAACTTCAGAGGTAAAATGCCAATAAACTTACCACAATGACTGCAGTATGTTGGTAAACAGTCCATTCATGTTTTTTTATAAATAATAACAATTGCAACGAGAAAAATTTATGGAATGATTTGTCCCGTTCGGTTGATTTGAGGTTTCAAAGAACAGTCAAAGAGTTCCCTTTCAGTTAACAATAAACTCTTTTCTGCAACCTTTTTTTTTATATTGAATATAAGAATATTAATGTAATCTACTATTATGTATGTACACTTTTTTGTTTGATCAAAACACTGAATTTTCTTTTATTTCAACATTTTGACTACTTCATAAATAAATCATCTGCAGGATTTAATATACGCATATTCAATTATATTTATGCAGAAAATGATAATTCTTTGCAATTGTTCCAAATATAAACAACCCTTAGCAAAAGTGAAAGGAGAATTCTATTTAACAAATTAATAATAAAAAATATTATATAATTACAGAATGCTTTACATTTTTTTAGCCTGGGTGCTGATAAAATATATGTCTATTGTGTTTGCAAATATTTTGGCAAGTATATAAACACACATCAAAGACGATGGCATTCCGCCATTCCCTTTTAAAACTTTTTTATTTTACTATTTTTAAAAAGACCGCATAAGCATACTTAAAAACAAATTTGAAATTTAGAAACGTTCTTAGTCAGAATATAACTCTCTTACTATCTCGTTTACATATCCAACACACCCACATGTCGCTTTCAAAGTTTGAATTTCAATTGTTTAGATAAATGACCTCGCATTCTAATCTCTAAATGATTTATATAATCTTTTGGCAGCTATTGAAAATGTTACACTTCTTTCAAAAGTATCATTATTATTTAGAAAGAAAACATAGTCGAACTTCAAGTATCGTTTTACATTTAATGAAGCGAAACAAGACTCAAGTCGATTTATATTTTTTTCTAAAATTATAAATAGTTTATTGTTGATAATATTATATATAGAGCTCGCAAAATAAGTTCTTAACAAGCTTTGAGAATGTCCCCAATCCCAGACCGGTTTCTGCTACTGGCGTCATCAGTGAGGTGCTAGGATATTTAAGCATTAGATTAAAAATACCAGGACAAGTCCAGCACTTTATCTAATGTATAACTATTAAGTAGAAAATCTGAAATTTTCAGACATCCATATGTCTTCCAATCCAGCTATCTAATTTAAATAGCCATATGGGACTGAACTAAGTTCAGATACACCATATATTAATAGCTTTAACAATATAAAATCACCAAAACCTTAATAGCAAAAAATAAAATTGGTCACCTGACCTATTTTACTAAGTTTGTATTTACAAATGTTATATATAGAGCTTGCAAAATAAGCTCTTAACAAGCTTTGCAGAATATCCCCAATCCCAAACCGGTTTCTGCTACTGGCATAATCAGTGAGGTGCTAGGATATTCAAGCATTAGATTAAAAACACCAGGATAAGCCCAGTACTTTATCTAATGTATAACTATTAAGTAGAAAGACTGAAATTTTCAGACATCCATATGTCTTCCAATCCAGCTATCTAACTTAAATAACGATATGGAACTGAGCTAAGTTCAGATACAACATATATTAATAGCTTTAGCAATATAAAATCCCCAAAGCTTTAATAGCTAGTCAGATGTCACATGATTTAATTTAATAAGCTTGTATTTACAAAAGTTATATATAGAGCTCCCAAAATAAGCTCTTATTAATGCATGAATATCCTTGCACCTCACTAATAATGCCAGTAGCAGAAACTGGTCTGGGGCTGGGGATATTCTCAAAGCTTGTTAAAAGCTTATTTTAAACAAAGGCAAAACTCCTCATACAGTAGTGCCACCCTGTGCCAAACAGAGTAATCAATGGATGCCAGAAGGCTTGTGCATAAAATCCCTATCTAGTGCCTACTCATCCAATATCCCCAGACTAGTTTCTGGCTTGTGGCCATCATCAGTGAGGAGCCTTGGATCTGAGAGCACTGCACCTAGATCTTAGGATCTAATGCAACCCTCCAGCAGCCACCTTTTAACTCTACTTTACTACAAAACTATGAGAATGAAATTGAAAACATTGTTAATATCTTCCATCTAAGCTCAATAGCTTATATAGTCATATGGGTCTGAACTCGATTCAGCACCCATACATTTTGGTGTCTTTGGCTCTTAAACAACCATAGACACCACTATCCTATTAGGCAGGATTGGTGTTAAACCACTAAACATCACATGATCACCATCTCTATACTAGCAACATTGTTAATATCTTCCATCTAAGCTCAATAGCTTATATAGTCATATGGGTCTGAACTCAATTCAGCACCCTTACATTTTGGTGTCTTTGGTTCTTAAACAACCATAGCCACCACTATCCTATTAGGCAGGATTGGTGTTAAACCACTAAACATCACATGATCACCATCTCTATACTAGCACATGATTGTTGTAAACAATGCAAAACTCTCCATACAGTAGTACCACCCTGTGCCACAAGCCAGAAACTAGTCTGGGATATTGGATGAGTAGGCACTAGATAGGGATTTTATGCACAAGCCTTCTAGCATCCACTGATTACTCTGTTTGGCACAGGGTGGCACTACTGTATGGGGAGTTTTGCCTTTGTTTACAACAAATTATGTGCTAGTATAGAGATAGTGATCATGTGATGTTTGATGGCTTAACACCAATCCTGCCTAATAGGATAGTGGTGGTTATAGTTGTTTAAGAGTCAAAGACACTAAAATGTATGGGTGCTGAATTGAGTTCAGATCCATATGACTATATAAGCTATTGAGCTTAGATTGAAGATATTAACAATGTTTTCAATTTCATTCTCATAGTTTTGTAGTAAAGTAGAGTTAAAAGGTGGCTGCTGGAGGGTTGCATTAGATCCTAAGATCTAGGTGAGTGCTCTCAGATCCAAGGCTCCTCACTGATGATGGCCACAAGCCAGAAACTAGTCTGGGGATATTGGATGAGTAGGCACTAGATAGGGATTTTATGCACAAGCCTTCTGGCATCCATTGATTATTCTGTTTGGCACAGGGTGACACTACTGTATGGGGAGTTTTGCCTTTGCTTACAACAAATTATGTGCTAGTATAGAGATAGTGATCATGTGATGTTTGATGGTTTAAGAGCTTATTTTGTAAGCTCTATATATAACATTTGTAAATACAAGCTTATTAAATTTGGCCATGTGACATCTGACTTGATTTTTTAAAATTTTATTTATTGATAATAAACTGTGTCCATTTCTCTGTCAATTTGTATGAGTTTATAGAAATATACTGCAGGAAATATTGATAGCAAATAATAAACTCCGCTGGAGAAAAATTACTATCAGTATTTAGATTTGACCTATGTGACAAACCCATATACTGGTATTTGAATCCAGGGTGAAACTTGAACTTTTTAAAAAAATTTCAAAAAGTTTTTTTTTTTTAAGTATCAAAAACACAAACAACCAAATAGACCACATAGTGGTCAGTAAATGGATATCTAGCTAAAAGTGATAAAACAAGAAGGAGAATTCTCATCTATCTTTGGCAGAATATTGATGAGGTTTTACTTGTAGAGACTTCAAAAAGGTTTAACCTTCATTTTTATATATCCATTGGTAGATTTAATATAAAATTAAGATGATTCAAGAATAAAAATTAAGAGCATAACATTTAAACTTGAAGGCATTAAGCTGTATAATTAATATATGCAGTATCTGAATATTGGAGTGGATTTCAACACAGACTTTTAAGCTCCTTTAGCTATTTACTCATCTTATATAATATTTACTAAAGCTGTAAACCTCAAGAATATATGTGTGAAAATGCGAAGGTAGGGATCTCTACAGATCTTAACCACAAGCTTCGCTTTGGAAGATCATATGACTATATACATGTGAAAAAGATAAATAATCTTCAATATATATATATTTCATGTTAAACCAACACTCATCAGTTGATTCAGATCATCATATCCCCCATACATATATAACTATTGATTGGTTTATATTAATACAGAAAATCTTCAAACTTTAATGGACAGGCTTCAATATTCTCCATTCTCCAACTTTTCAGCCATCCATATCATTGAAAATCTGATGATGAAAATCTCTAAGTCCTTTTTGGTACCAATGTTGTTGTCATATCCATGTTGACTTTAAATCACTCTGATTAGGAGTTTAATAGGTCCGTTTAAATACACAGAAGAGGATTGAGCAGAATTTAGGCTGAATCTGTAATATTTGAATAACAGTATAATGTATATACTGAACTTTAGATGTAATTAAAGGGGATTTGAACACAAACTTTCACATGACCCTCAATTCTCCATGATATCTTATATTGCTGACCCACCTGATCATACACATGTTGAAAAGATAAATAATCACCAATATATGTATTTCATGCTAAACCAGAAATTATCGGTTGGTCCAGATAACTATATACAATCATTGCTCAGCTTTATATTAATATAGCCAGTCTTCATACTTTAATGAACAGGATTCAAACTACTCCAACCCACAACTCTTCAGCCATCCATTCCATTGAAAATCTGATGATGGAATGTTCAAAGCCCTCATTAATGCCAAGGTTGTCATCCTACCCATGTTGACCATTTAGTCATTCTGACCCCTCATGTACTGGAGAATAATCCATTTACATACATAAATGAGGAATGGTCAGATCTTTAATGCACTATGTTTTTAATATATGTAGAGGCTTACACACACATGAAATGGATGGCTCAAGAGTTGTGAGTTGGAGTAGTTGGAAGCCTGTCCAATGTAGGCTTTGAAAATTCCATCATCAAATTTTCAATGAAATGGATGGCTGAAGAGTTGTGGGTTGGAGTAGTTTGAAGCCTGTCCATTAAAGTATGAAGATTGGCTATCTTAATATAAAGCTGACCACTGATTGCATATATGTGTGGAGATAGTAATCTGGACAAACCAATGATTGCTGGTTTAGCATGAAATACATATATTGGTGATTATTTATCTTTTCAACATGTGTATGATCAGATGTGTCAGCAATATAAGATGGCATGGAGGATTGAGGGTCATGTGAAAGTCTGAGTTCGAATAATAGATCAGAAAAAAATGATGAAATACAATTGCTTACACTTAGACTAGTATCAGTTGGATACATTCTTTTAGAAACTAGGATCAGTTATTATAATGAAATAAATTTGATTTTTTATTATAAGCATTACTTAAAAATATATATTTGTAAAGGCTGCAGAAAGGAGTTTTGCTATTAACTGAAAGGAGACCCTTTGATTCCTCTTGGAGGCCTTAAAGGAACCGAGCAGGTCAAATTCCTAATGTCCACTCCATACGTTCTTGTCATTGCAGCTGTTATTACTATGTGATTATTCATATAGTACACGAACATGGATGGGCTGCTCACTAACACGCATTAGCCAGCATGGTGAGTTTATTGACTTTTTACCTCTGAGTTTAAGATCAAGAAACACCATGGTCTTTCTTCTCAGTGCCTGATAAGACAGAATGAATGTTTGTGTAAATGATAAATATTTTTCCAATACATATATACAATTATGACAGACAAAAATAAAGTATGGCCCTTATTCCCAGGAGGCTCTAAAGTCACCAACCAAGGCAGCGGTTGGTGGTCGAAGGCGGAGGGTGCTAAGAATCCCCTGATTGCGGACCCAGACTGCCATTTGATGACAACTTTTTATTTAGGTACTTACAACTGCAGATCACTTTCAAGTGAAGGAAGATTGCAAGAATTAGAAGAAGAACTCTCTTATATTAAATGGGACATTATTGACTTTGTGAAGTTAGAAGAAAAGGTGAAGAGACAATTGATGTAAAAAGTGGACATATACTCTATTATAAAGGCACAAATATTGGAAATACAAGTGGAGTAGGATTCATTATAAATAAAAAGTGGAAGAACAATATTGTGGAGATTGATGGCGTATTGGACAGAGTGGCAAGATTAGTTATACAACTTAGGCAAGATTAGTTATACAACTTAATAGCAGATACCAAATGCAGATAATTCAGGTTTATGCCCCAACAAGTTCTCATAGTGATGAAGTAGTAGAAGATTTTTATATGGATGTACAAAAGGCTTTTGATCAGAGTAAACACCATTTTAAAATTGTTATGGGAGACTTAATGCTAGAATTGGTAAAAAAAAAAAATGAAAGATGAAAGTGCTGTCGGTAATTATGGTTATGGTAATAGAAATGAGAGAGGACATAGACTTGTGGAGTTTGCAGAAAAAGAAAAACTTTATATTATGAATTCTTTTTTTGAGAAAAATGTTAAAAGGAAATGGACATGGAAGCATCCAAATGAAGGTACAGCAGAATTGGATTATATTTTGACTAACAGGAAATACATATTTCAAGATTGTAATGTTCTTAATAAATTTATCACAGGAAGTGATCATCGATTAGTAAGGTGTAAGATACGTGTTAATGTAAAACTAGAGAGACAAAAATTATTAAGTAAAACAATATTTACAGTTGATATTCCTAATCTTCAGAAACATTCTAATGAATTTAAATTAGAACTTACAAATCGGTTTCAAGTATTAGTAGATTTTGAACATGATTCAGATTTGAATAAAATTAATATGAAAATAACTGATACACTTTTGAAAACTGCAACAAAGATAGCTGGTAGAAAGAAACAGCAATTGACCAATAAAATTTCTACTGAGACTAGAGAATTTATGAAGAAAAGAAGGAATATGAAGATATACAAAAATGATGCATTAAAAAGAATTGAATATCTCGAATTTTGTAAAATGGTGTGGAAAAGAGTTGAAAATGATATAAGAAAGTATAACTGTGAACTAGGAAGGAAAGCTGTAGAAGAAAATAAAAGTCTTAAGAATGTAAAACAACATTTTGGTATTGGTAGGAAATTTATATCTGCAATAAGAAAAAAAGATGGAATTATTACTAAAAGGAGAGATGACATCATGAAATTGGTAGAAGATTTTTATCAAGAATTATATAGTAATAAAGAACAAGTACCTCGTATCTCTATTACATCTTCCAAATTGCCCAGAATTTTGAATGAAGAAGTAAGACATGCAATTAAATGTATGAAGAAAGGAAAGGCTCCAGGTAATGATGGAATTATAATTGATATATTAAAAGAAGCAGGTGAAGAAATAGAAAATTTTTTAGCAAAGTTATATACCAAATGTCTAAATGATAAAGATGTACCGGATGATTGGAAGAATGCAGTAATAATATTAATATTTAAAAAAGGTGATAAATAAGATATTAGAAATTACAGACCTATCAGCCTTTTATCAGTTTTATATAAAATTTTTACCAAGATAATTACTACTCATCTACAGAGAACATTGGATTTCCACCAACCAAGAGAACAAGCCGGATTTAAAAGTGGTTTTAGTACAGTAGATCATATCCAGGTATTGAGAGAAGTTATAGAAAGGACAAATGAATATGAGCTTCCATTATGCTTAGGATTTGTAGATTATGAAAAGGCATTCGATTCTATAAACATTTCTTCAGTGATTAAAGCATTAGATCATCAAGGTATAGATCCAGGATATTGTCATATTTTAAAGAATATTTATAAAAATGCAACAGCAACAATTAGATTACATAATGATACTGGGAAAGTCAACATTGAGAAAGGTGTAAGACAAGGTGACTCCATATCTCCAAAACTTTTTACAGCAGTGCTGCATGAAGTATTTTGTGGATTAAAATGGGAAACTAAAGGAGTGAAAGTAAATGGTGATTATTTAAGTCATTTAGATTTCGCAGATGATGTAGTTGTTTTTGCAAATAATGCTTCAGATCTGCAGGAAATGTTGCAGGAATTATCAGATGAAAGTAGGAAAGTAGGACTAAAGATAAATGTTAAAAAGACTAAAGTAATGTTTAATCAATTTGCTCAAAATATGAAAATAAAGATTGATTATGATGAATTAGAAGAAGTTAACAGTTACAAATACCTTGGTCAGATTATTAACACAGATGGAAACATAATGGAGGAAATTAATCATAGAATTAAACTTGGTTGGAGTGCTTTTGGTAGAAATAACATGATACTAAAAGGAAATATGCCTATGTGTTTGAAAAGGAAGGTTTTTAACAAATGTGTTTTACCAGTTCTTACTTATGGATCTGAGACTTAGACACTTAATAGAAGAGCAATTCAAAGACTTCAGACCACTCAAAGAAGTATGGAGAGATGTATGTTGGGAGTAACAAGAAGAGATCGTAAACGCAATGTATGGGTAAGAGAACAAACAGGTGTTACTGACCTCATTGAAAAAATTAAAAGATTGAAGTGGAGTTGGGCTGGACATATTGTTAGAAGAGATGATAATAGATGGAAAATTGAAATTTTAAACTGGATTCCAAGAGATTGTAAAAGACCCAGAAAGAGACCACATGTGAGATGGATGGATGAAATAAGAAAGTGTGCAGGGGTGATGTGTAGAAGAGAAGCTAAAGATCGGAGAAGATGGATTAAACTTGGAGAGACCTTCATCCTGCAGTGGATTGATAATGGTTGATAATGATGATGATGATGATGATTTGTATAAAAAAAACAACAACAAACAATCATAGATAAAATAGAGAAATAAAATCATATAATGTGTTCATGGTTTAACAGAAATAAAATACTTTATATTTATACTACACTGATATGAGAGAGGCATAAATACATATATCATGCATGCAAAACTAATATTATTATTTTTTGTAAAATACAGATACACTTAAAAAGTTAAAGAAGGACACTTGTTCATAAAATCCTAGGAAATTAAGGTATATTTGCGTTATAGCCATTGAAGATTAAATTTGTATATAGATATTTTTGTAAGCAAAATAAATCCAATTGAAACAAAGAATATGAATTAAAAAATAAAATAATATCATGAACTAAAAGTTTAGATTCAAATACTTTACCACAATTTCGTAAAGTTAAAAATACGGTGATAGTATAATTAGTTCCATTACAGGATGGAGTTACAATCCATGTAAAACGAGATACAAATTAAACAAAAAAAGTAAACCCTAAATTTTATAAACTTTGTAAACAATCAACAAGTATTTGAATTAGAAATCAAATTACAAAGTTTATCCATAGATTGAAAGTAAAGATAGAATTTAATAAGGATAGTAATATAAAAAAGTGTCACGTAATACATAAAAAAATAACTGACATCAATAAATTCATAAAAAATTAAAATCCAAAAAGATATTTATGTATAAAAAATAAAAGACTAATGATAACATAATTAAATTACAAAGAAGTTAAAATCCAAAAAGATGTCTATATATTGAAGATATTTAAAAATATGCATGCCATTAAATTACATAGTTGGAAAGTTTTTTACATTATCACCAACATTTTATTTACTTCCATATTTTTACTTTATACAGATTTTGATGTAAGTCAGAATTTCCATGGACATCTTTTCAGATTTGATTTCTTACAGGTTTATTACCATCAATTACTTTCTTATGAATTGTGTGGCTTACTTTTTTTATATTGTTTTGCTTCTTGATTTTTTATTTGTATTCAATTTACAAATTGATTTTATAACTTAATTTCTCACAGAGTTTCATTTGCCTGTGACACTAATTTAATTTCTAGCAGAATGATTCTATTGATTACACTTATTGAATATCAATTTGCATTAATAGGATTGTTAAATCTAAATATACTCTTGAACTTTAATTTAAAAAGCTTTCAGCTCATGAATCTCTCAGTGCATGAAACAACACATGTCTATTGGCCATCTTTACTAATGACTAAATGTATTTATGTATTAAGTATCCATCTGTAATATTTAAATACAAATATAGCATACACACTTAAGCTATATGTAATTGGAGGGGATTTAAACCCAGTTTTTCAAGTTCCTTCAGTCACCCATTCTATCTTATACAACCGATACACATGACCACATACATGTGAAAAAGATAAATGATCTCCAATATATGTAGTTTGGTCCAGAGAATATTGAAGCCTGTCTATTAAAGTTTGAATATTTGCTAGCTTAATATAAATCGAGCACTGATTACATATATATGTGTGGGAGATGATGATCCGAACCAACTGATGAGTGCTGGTACATCATGAAATATATATATATATATTGGAGATCATTTATCTTTTTCACATGTATGTGGTCATGTATATCGGTTGTATAAGATGGAATGGATGATTAAAGGGAACTTGAAATCTGGGTTCAAATTCCCTTTAAGTATCCATCCTTCTGTAATTGCAAAGTTCTAAATATCTGTAATTTAGAAGTTATGATTATTTATTTATTATTATTATAAATATTCGTCTATATATATATTCTCTTAATCAATGAGAAATTATAAATAAATCAAACTAATACACAACTCAGTGATATAAAACTTAATTTAATATGAAAAGGTTCTCACTAAAACAAAAATCGATTTCATGATATTAAATTAAGTTTTATATCAATGAGTTACCTATTAGATTGATTTACTTATAACTTATTGATTGATTAAGAATTTATAATTTTTTGACATTATGGTTTTGTAATTTAATAAGAAACGAACTTGTAAATCTCTTGTTTCACACTTCTTATTCACATTGGTCTGAATTTCAATATACTTGTGACTTTGCTACTTGAAAGTAAGAGGTTGACCTTTGACCTACACTCCTTAATTTAGACTTAAGCTTGTTTCACAGGTAGTGCTGCTGAAATGATTTAGCATTTGGAGACATTGATATTTTTTTATTTGAATTTTAGCTGACATTTGCAACTGGTTCTATTTGACATATAGTCATGATTAAGAGTTTCAAAATTTAAAATATTATTGTATTGCTTTGTATATGGAATATAAAATTATGTCAACGTATTAGCTTGTAAGATCCTTGATGATTTAGTTTTATGATTTTAGTTTACATTAGACCTGAATTTCAGTATACTTAACAACGATGCCTCTCATAGGTAAGAGATTGACCTTTGACCTATTCTGCTTTATTCAGACTCTATGTTTGTCTCACAGGTAGCACTAGTGAAACAATTTAGCATTTGAAGATATTGATATTTTATATTTGCATTTGGTATTTGTGAGTTTCCAAATAAACCAAGATGGTGGTCTGTATTTTTGATAAATCTACAGTTTCAGGGGGCCACCTATATGTCGTATTTAATAATTACATTTTAATTTTTATTACTATTATTTTAAAAAAAGAAATCATTGTGAAAAATTAAGTATAATATTTATAGTTTATTTTTTAGATTAATTTATTAACAGAATAATGAAATATATATATATACAATATTTACACTTTATTCATGTCAGCGGCATGCAATCATATCTTAACCAATAACACAGACATTTCAGGAGGAAAGAATTCCATACCTTTGAAAATAGTCCATTACATCAAATTCTGTGACAGGTAAATCCCAAAGTTTTATTACTGTGGCAATTTATCAAAAAAACTGCTGACAAAAAAAAAAAGCTGAATTAAACTAAAATAAGACAATGTTAAGAATGTCTCATCACTTGTTAATAAAATTTATCTGAATTCATTTCTTTTTAAAATTTAACAACTGATTTATTAATTTTGTTTTAAATTAATAACTAATACATCTTCAGTAGATTATAGGCCCTTGAAACTGTATATTTATCAAAAATACAGGGTATCATCTTGATTTACTTGAAGACTCACAAATGCCTTGCATTTTAGCTAGTGTTAATAACTTGTTCTATTTAATATATATTATCAGACACTTTACCCCCAAATAGAGAGACAATCTAAATGATTTTAAAATAAAAGAAACAAGATGATGATTTATACTTAGTTAAAACTGAGATATGCAATTTAAATTAACAAAATAACTTAATAGTAATATTTTATTTATAAAAATAATTGAGTATGTGAAAACATTTGTAAAACTACGTATATCTTAAAAATTATATTTGTTGCTGTAAAAAAAATCACTGTCGGTGAACATAAACATAGGAGGGGGTTAAAAATAAAATATTTGTGTCTTTATAGGAAAAATGAACAAGAATATGGATATGTAAGTAAAGATTATGTAATGTTAAAGTTAAATAATTTAAACATGAGTTTCCAAAACGTTGAAGCAAATTTTTGTGCTTAAGAAAATATTTATATATAATATTATAATAAAAATCATATACAGCAGCTACATAAATAAATTTAATAATAATTACAGATAAAAAAAACTTTTTCAGCATATGATTTGTGCCCTTTTTAAATGTTAAGTGTCTATTTTAACACCAACCAATTACTGCAAATAGAACACCATCTAGTGATCTATAATGGAAGTAATGTAACAACAATAATAAAATAAAACATCACTAAAATAGAATAAAACCTTCATATAGAGGTTTAATATAACTTCAAAGAATTGACTATATAACATAACAATATACCGAATAAATAATACTTTATGCAGACTGTTTTATATAATTTTTCATTCATTTCCAATTGACCAATTGTTAATTAAATTTATCAAAGTTTTATAAATATTCATACAATTATTTAAGTTATGTTTGATGTAATATATTTCATATATTTGTCTTCTTGTTGGATCTGTAATGTAATTTAAAGGTTTAATATTTTTGTAGCATTAATTTCATGTCCATATAATAAGTAGTAAATGTATAAAGCAGATTTATCTTCTCATCTAGTAATTATATTATGTTCTTTGGCTCTTACCCCATTTCCCTATATGACCATAGTAAATCATATTGCAATGGTCACAGTTAATTTTGTACATGATTCTTTTTTTGCATTTTATATCAACTCTTAATTTATAATTACTTATTAATTTATCCAGACTTTTATTATTTGACCATCCAGTATTTATATGCTTATCAATATCATTTTTGTTTTTTATTAATGTATTATAAATTTTGGGATAACATTAACCCTTAATTTCTTAT
>JAQFVV010013970.1:0-59701 GCA_028023455.1 Epiperipatus broadwayi
TAACATTATGTGTTGCACTATAGAGAATATTTTCAAATGAAAAAGTATTTATCCTTTAGAATAATTGGTGCCATAGCAAATTTAATTAAATATGTAGTGATTTGATACTTGTATATCTAATATTTTAACAAATGCATAGCAAAAGAGATATAAAAAATAGTAATGTTAAAGTATGTAACAAATTTGTAAAAATATAAATCAATACATAAGAAAAAAAAGAATGAGAAAAAATTATATTATTTCCAAAAGAGAAACTGGTCAATAGATATTCACATGAAAATAATGTTTTGATGTAAAGTCAAAACAATAAAAATATTATATAAAATATTTTCTACAAAATAAACGAAAACAGTTGAAATCTGTTTGGTTTATTTCTTCCTTCTTATCAATTGTGAAAAATTATTTTTTGTATTGCCACTTATTTTTTATTTCCCAGCAGCATTTAATGTACTTAGCTGACAACACAAAATTTAATCTTCCTACTAAGCAATAAATTATTTATAAAAACAATTATTGGCAATTAGTATGATTAATACACATGACTTTAAAAAAATTCCAATGAAGTAAACTTTATTTCTGAATTCATATAACAAATTATTAGGTGAAATGTAATTTACTAAATTGATCAGTTTTTAGTATATTATTTTTAGGATCGTTGTGCTTATTTAATTTTTTAAATTGCATTTCTCTTCATTGGTTACTTTTCCCACAACATTTATACTATTCACACCTATTAAAGATATTTAACTTTCAATTATCGTTGTTTCACTATATATGATAATTTAAGTTTGATTTCAAAATAAATTGTAACAATTATATGTTTTCAAATTAATGTAGATTTCATATGATATTAGTTTGATTATTTACAAATGATTTTTATTTTAAAAATTTCTATTTGCAAAGGTATGGATATGGCGGGTTTATTATTATGGATTAGGCATATACAAATAGCACTATTTCTTTTTCACTAATTTAAGAGTTTTTTTTTAAGAAAAGAGTACAAGAACATATAAATAGTAAAGTTCTTAGTATCATAATTACTCAGAATGCACTTTATATAAATACCTATAAGTAAAAGAAATTGAAAATATATGTATATATATACTAAGTAATATTCAGGATAATGGTTTATACAAAAATATATTATTCTTAACCATCTTTTTTATTAACAACTGCTATAGATTATTATTCTTGTGTAAATTATTATTCGTAGAAAGTACCTTTATAAATTAAATTGGTGGGCAAGCTTTGTAAAAAGTTGAGTTATAAATGAGTGATCCATCTTTCACTACAGAAATGTACAAAGTTAAATAAGTTATTAATAAAGTTATTATATTGATTGACTTGTTCGGTTTGGTGCAGTGATAAATCATCAATTTTTATATTTCAATATTCATGTAATATAACCAGCTAGCTCTTAACGTACTCAAGTATTTCATGTATTGCAGAGTAATAAACTATGCAATAACATTATCTGTGTATTAATGGTCATTCATTGAAATAACATTTATAACTAATTATTTATTGATGTAATACAATATTTTCATTTGTTATATCCATAAGGGAATCACTCTGACACAAGTGAACGTTTTCCCCAGCTTTTTAAATTAATAGAATGCATGTATCAACATAATTTTTTTATAACTATTAAAATAATATGTAAATTTTTAAAGCATTATAGACTGTGACACCAAAATAATGTCAAAATAATTATTACAAGAATCTTAGCCAGGATGGTTTTGCATATATAATAAATTAATTACATACTTTTAGTGTAATAGGAATAGTCATAAAATGTGAATTTTTGAAATAGAAGTCTGAGTAACATGAGTAATTAATTACTTTATCATTTTGCCTTTTGCAAAAGTTTACTTTGACTTATTACAGTAACTTGTGACTATGTGTTGCATTAATTTGCATAAAATATTGCAATTATTAGCATAACACAAAAATAGTGAATGTTCCATAATTTAACATTAATCATCTATAT
The DNA here is from genome assembly GCA_028023455.1 of Epiperipatus broadwayi. NCBI lineage: Eukaryota > Metazoa > Onychophora > Udeonychophora > Euonychophora > Peripatidae > Epiperipatus > Epiperipatus broadwayi. The sequence goes on from JAQFVV010013970.1 coordinate 1,991, forward strand.
ATAAATGTTGACTAAATAATGAAGGAAGGCACTGATGCAAGGAAAAATCCAAGTGATATAAATGAATTTGGCTCCCATGTTAATGGAAGTAAATAGTTGATAATTCATTTCCATACAATAGCAATAATATAGACTGGAACTGATAGAAGAAAATCTTAATTCTCAAAAAAGTGGCAGCAACAAAAGATATGAGATTTATTGTTAAGCATATGTGATAAACATCACATGACCACCACCTCTTATGCTTGGTATAACTGTTGTTAAAACAGGAAAAACTCACTATACATATTTCTACATGCAACAAGCTAGAGTAATCAAAGGATGCCAGAAGGCTTGTGCATAAAATCCCCATCTAGTGCCTGCTCATTCAATATCTCCAGACTAGTTTCTGAGTTATGGTTGCATTAGATACTAAGATCTAGGTGCAGTGCTCTCAGATCCAAGGCTCCTCACTGATGAAGGCCACAAGCCAGAAACTAGTCTGGGGATATTGAAGAAATAGGCACTAGATGGGGATTTTATGCACAAGCCTTCTGGCATCCATTGATTACTCTAGCTTGCTGAGCATGGTAATACATACAGTGTGTTTTGCCTGTTTATGATATGTAAACCAAATGAAAGAAAACAAGTGAAATGAAGTCAAGCATTGGTGGTCAAGAGGTAATAGATGGCTGCTTTACAAGCAGTTGTCCCAGGTTAGTGGGTTCACATCCCAACCGTTGCTATGACATATGAGAAAAAACAAGTGAAATGAAGAGAGAATATTACAGTTTATTATAAAAAGTAATGATTATATTGCACTTTAATGGAAATTGGTGAAGTTATTAAATTAATAAACAGTATTTGGCTTAGTGCTTTCAGGGTATGTTAACTCCCATATTCATAATGATAAAATGCAGTTGTTTTATATGCAAATCATTTAGCATGACCATTTTTTTAAGATCGTGAAACATGTTTCTCATCTATTGATCACATTGGTGCCATTTGCGATGAAATATGCCTCTTTTATTTTTCTTTTAGTATCATTTCTCTCAGAGCACACAATCATGGCAGATTTGTATAAATTTGCACATAAAACAACTGCACTGTATCACTAACAACAAAGGCTATGAATATGAGAGTTAACAAACCCCAAAAGTACTAAGCCAAATATTATTATTGTTTATTTGTTTAATAACTTTACCAATGTGCATTAAAGTGCAATATAATCATAATGAACAACTGGCAAAGTAAATTGTTTATTATAGAAAAAGTTAAATATAACAGAAATGTGATGAATGTCATATATTAAACATAATGAGAATTGAACTGCCCAGGACACATCAAATACCTTTACAAAAATTAAAGTCATAGCATATTCAATGTTTAGTGTTGTACTTCTAAACTGCTAATCTACAGAGTGGTAACTGAATTTAGAAATATTGTCTTGATAAGTTTCTATATGTGGGATGACATTCATAGATTTATATTCTCACTTTTGAATCTAATATCATTAAATTTTTGCATGAAAAATATACTGACAAGGTTTGTCATAAAATGGACTGATCCTCAAATAGATGTATACATCAATCCTTTTTGCATAATTTGTGAAAGACTATTGTGATAAGGTGTATTTCTTAATAAAATTCACCAAATCTACAAAAAAATGACTATTTTCAAAACAGTGCATTTTTCTAACCAGGAATAAAGAAAAACAAGGTTACTAATAAAAACTGTAGATATAATCAAATATTATTTAGAGTTAGAAACACAAAGCCATTAATTTAAAAAAGATAATATTATATGAAAGCTTAGAAATGATATAAGATAGCCAAATTGAAAATGGGAACTTAGCACAATATTGATATAAATGTAGAAGGTAGAGTATGAAGTTATATAAAAATTGATACAAATAAGAAATGAGAGAATAACCAAGAGAGAGAATGTGAATTTGGAGTAAAAATTTATAATGTTATTGCATCAAGAAAACATATAAAATTGAGTAAGATTATTAAATTTATTACGTTTGAAAATTAATTGAACTAGTGGTGTCAATGAATTGATGTTATAGATTTGAAATTGTGAAAACAAAACAGAAATATGCAAAGATAAAATTGTGTTTTATGTGTGTGTTATTGCAATTAAATTAACACTCTGTCTGCAGTAAACCTGATTAAATTGGAAAAAAACAATCTGGTAAAAAATGAATGATAAGTGAGTCTAAAAATGGAGTTTAAATTCACATGCTATTAATGAATCTTGATAATCCTATGCTATTTCTTTTTGACACTGCTTCAGAAAATAATACTGTAATTTTTTTTTATTACTGCATATTTTCTACTCTTTAGGTATCACCATAACATGATATCTACTTCAAATAACAATAATTTCCACAATGAGATGCTTAACAAAAATGCATTTTAAAAAATTCATTCATAATATCCAATTTACAATGCAGTCATTTAGTAATATCAATATGGTTTATCCAGTTTTAGTACATCATTATTTTAATGCACAATAAATTATAATATGGGGGCACATAGAATTTTTTTTAAAATAAAGATTCATCCAAGTTATATATTAAGTTAAATAAAAATGTGGTTGGCTCTCATTGTAATGGTATATAAACAGCAACCAAAATAATCATTTCATTTATTTTATTCAGTGTTTGAATCCAACAGTATTTATTTTAATCGAGAACAGTATTCTATAAAACTAAAAATTTACTTGAAGATAGTGAGTTACTAGAGTTAAAATACATGTAAAATATGCACTTCTCAAACATTTTAAATATTTATGAATAAAAGCATCTGAAGTAGACCATTGATGTCTATGATGCACAATATTTGCACAGATAGCATACACCCTTTGGTGTAGCTCTAAATCTCACAGTTTTGGCTGATGAGTTCTGGTTCAGCTGATATCTTCAGATATATTTAAAAAATGTATGGTTAAAAATTAAATATATCACAATCAATATTTAATATAGAATGTAATGGCACCAAAGCAAGATACATAATTGACTACAGAAGTCCTGATTATCTTGGGATAAAACTTTCAATTGAAACGATATTTTAAAAAAAGTAGACATGTAAGAAAAAAAAAGATTTATTTCTGTTTACATATTAAAATTTGTTTGGGTCATTTTTAAGTTTAAATGTCAAGGTTCAAAAATCAATTATTCAAATTTTAAAATAAAATGATTAAAAAAGGATTTAATTTTGTTTTGCTAAATGTCAAATTTATGAAACAAATTTTTATATTGGGACGAATATTTTTGTTAAAATTAATAGTCATTTCAAAAAATATATAATCAAAAATAATAGAGAACAATTTATTAATTTACTCAATGATAAGCAAAGTGTGTGTTAAAATTATTATTCAAAGCTAGCGTTCTTATTAGCATTTCCGATCTGTATTTTCATTTACAATCATCTTTAGTGGCTTGTAAAAACTTTAAGTTTATTTTATTAACAGCCGAATTATGATGAAAGATAAATATTATAAAATATATATTTGATTCACAGTAGCTAATTCCAGTGTGGATATCATTTATGGTAAATCAATGTGCCTGGATGACATATTTATCTTCAACCTTATATGTGATCAAATCTCAACTGACATTGCTGAGTTATGCTACACCTACAGTAACAATTTATTTTCTCAAAGTGATTCTTACTAAAAAGTTCTCTCTTACAGAATATTTGTTTTTGTAAAGGTAAATAATTATGATTTAAGGAAATATGATCTGAATAAAATAAAATTTGAAGCATATAAAGAAATTTTTAAAAAATGTTTCTATGTTTTCAAGAATGATATACAGCATCTTCAATGCTGAAATAGATTCCATAATAAAAGCAGACGAAAGGCAACACTGCAGTACCATCAAGAACCACCATGAAGCTTGCAAGTGGTAAATTTCTATGCCAAAATCACTGAAATCGATGGAAAATTAAATGGAAAAATCGTTGAAATCGATGTAAAATTTAAACCCCGGTGCAAAAAATAAAAAAATTAAAACACTTAATGCAACAAATAGAACAAATTCTCAAACCCCCTGCAGAAATTTGTATCCACAAATCTTTGAAATCGATGTAAAATTAAAATGCCTAAGCCAAACAAATCAAAAATTAAAACAACTAAAGCAAAGAAATTGAACAAATTCTTCTAAAATACAAATCAAAAAGAGATTGAATAAAATGCTGTAAAATTCAAATTACAAAAACAGAAAATAGACTAATATATAAAACCCAATCTCCCCCTCCCCCTCCCTGCATGAAGAATTTGATCAAAAATAAGTAAAATGCAAATTACAAAAATCAAAAAAATCATGAATGCAATTTTCAAAAGCCTACAAAATTAAACAAAGACATACTAAATCTCAAAAAATTAGCAAAGGGCAGTAATTTAAAAAAAATTCTTCTGACTTCCAAGACTATAACAATGAGGAATATAATAATTCACCTACCTTAATAACAGATTAATACTTATTAAATAATTAAATATAGATAACAAGCTGATAGCTATTTAAAAAATAAATGTAGCTATAAAATACTACTTATTTTTGAAAATGTCTTTTGCAACTGGCTAATTCATACTTCCTTGAAAGGTCAGTTCACAGATGGTTTTGCCCCAAACAGCTCCATCTCACAGGGCTTTCCCCTCAGCACATTGCTGTTCATTTTCTACATTATCCCCCTACTTGTACAGATTGAAAATGAGCTTCCAGGCATTTTCATTCCCCATCTTTTAAAAGCTATGAAAGCATTTGCTTTCATGGATAATATTCTAGTAGTTCTGCCACCCAAAAAATATCTAAAGCCCCTATTCCAAATAATTACCAAGTTATCAAAATCTTCCAAACTCACCTTTAATGCTGATAAATCATCAACATGGAGAATAAGCACCAGAAAAAAATTCAATTTGATTATTTGGCTCAGCTGCATAATTTTCTCAGGTTTCCAATATTTAACTCCCAAATTGCTGTTGCACCATTTGCAGAACTTAATCATTGAATCACCATCCAAGACAGTGCAAGCCCTATCTACAGTTTATCTGTCATTGCAGGAGAATATAGCACTGATTAACATCAAAATCATGATGAAGATAAGCTACTATCTCCCGATAATAACAGTCACTAAGATCTTCAATACCAAAATCAATAAGCTGTGTGTGCAACTGTTGGAAAAAGCAGATCTGCTCCAATAAGTATTAGAAAGATACAATTCCATCGGAAATGCAATGGCATGTCACTCCACTCTACTGAAATTTTATATTACCAAAAGGCACCCTCATTAGTGTTCAACCTTAAAAAAAATTTACTCAAAAAACAGTTGTATTATAAATAGATCCCATGGACACTCCCCCATCTAAAATTATGTGGCTTGACAAACTGATATCTCATTTGATGCAGACCAATGGATCTTCTGTAGAGGCTTTTGGAAAAAAGCTAACCACATGGGAAGCACATAATATCCATAATCCGGAATTCTACACTGCTTGCCCTAGTTTAGGATGTAACAGTTATAAAATAACTATATTTAAATTTTTAATGATGGAACCTAAGTTTTTGGATTTCCTCATTAAAATAAATCTAAACTCAATGCTGACTAATTGGTTTTTACACCACAAAAAATACTTCAGAAAAATAAACCCTCTATGTTACAATTGCAGTAGAAGTGATGTGATGTATTTGGCTTCTCCTTAAACGAAGTCAAGAATATCTCAGCAACTATGCCCAGATAAACCTGTTAGCCACTTTATTTTCCATTCCCCACTCTAAGTCTTCCCATATTCTTCCCCATCCCATTTCCACAACAAAATCTTTGTCAACTCTATGGCCTTTAAATCTAAACCCCCCTTTATCTTTTTGCAAACCCAGCATAAAAACTAATAAACTCACTTTCTGAATAGTCACTTTGTTCATACCTATTCTCCCATAACTTCATTATCTGTACCCTTTCTGCTTTCAAGCATTTACATTCAATCAACAGATGCCTAATATTTTTTATACCTTCTTTACACAATTTGCATGCTAAATCACCCATAGTTTTCCATCTACATGTATATTCTCTAGTTGAGACATTCGACCACCTTATTCAAACTTGTATGACTTTCCAAAATATAAAAAATATAATTGCATACAACTTCCTGATTGATCTAAATAGAATGCTCAATATCAAACATTGTATAATGTCAAGGGACTTTCCAATTACAAGATTATCTGTTTTTCTCACTTATTCCATGGGGATTGCAAGATGCAAACAAAAGTTCATCTGCTCCTCTCCCAAGACAGAAGACATTTTTATAGAGACTGAAAAAAATCCAAAATACGGATAAAGTCCTTGCCTCTAAATTTCTTATAGAAAACATCTGGAATCTCTTCAGCTTCCCAAACATACATATCCAAGTGTGAATAACTAATTGTACCAGCAGGCTTACAGTAACTTTCAGAACAGACCAAATTTGACAAAAATTTTTGGCTTTCTCATTGTGTAATTCTCATTGTGTAACAACATGTAATAAATTTAACAATTAATAATTTATATAATAACTTTATACTTATATTAGAACCTTGATAGACAAGTCTATAAAAAATTATGATTTACTTATTTTAGAAAATAATTTATTATGAGAAATACTTCAGTTCAAATTGAGGCAATATAATTATAAAATGAGAAAATATAATTATAAAACACTAAAATTATTGTGCTTTCAACATAAATTGAAGTAATTTTTTAATACTTACAAGAATATACTTGCTCAGAAAAAATAGCTACTCTAATATAAAACATGAGAAAGTTAATGATTTTTTTTGTTTTATTATATTTTCATTTGGTTGTTTACATTTTCTCTTTAGATAATGTACAATTGTAGTCATATAGGTACACACAACGTAGTTTGGACTTCACTCTTTACTAACATCAAAAACTGGCACCTTTATTTCAACTAGAAAACAGTTAAAAAAAGAAATTGGAAAATGCAGAAACTCAAAGAAATTTTCAGAAAAAAACACTATTTAAAGTTAGACAGCTAATGTGTTGATAATGCAAAAAATTTCATTAATATTTAATATATAATTTAATATATAATTACTGCTAAACTTTTAATAAAATCACCTCCAAGATCTATATTATCTTATATCAAGAGAGTAAATTAAGAAAACTCAACCAGAAAATTCTAAATACTTAAACATGTGTCAAAAGTGTCTTGTTGGAGTGTATCAGGTAAAAGTTGAAGTGTCATTAGAGTAATGACCAAAAAAAGTCTTCTAATTTTTGTACTGAGAATATTAAGCCAAACTCATAGATATTATAAAGATATTGATTACAAATGGAAAGATTTATACAACAGCAATATATACTACTAAGACACAGTTTGTTAATTCATCTCTAATTGAGTAAGGAGCAGTAAAAATGACAGTATGACTCTTCATTAGAAGTCATAAACTCTGATTAAGATACTAGAATCATATAATAACTAAAAATATAATGAAAACAACTATATTAGATTGGTGTTATTGTAACAATTTTTTATTGCTAGACGTGGAATATGATGAATACATTCAATGATTTGAAATTGTAGATAAAGAAATTAACTATGACAACTAGAAATAATAGATAATTATTATACAAGACTTAAAGATAGTCTTCTCAACAAGACTTATATATAGAACCATACTGATGATGTTAAATTATCATTTGCTATTATAAAGTATAACTACATTGATTATTACTATATGTAGGAATGTTGTTTATATTAATGTAGAAATAGTAAATAAGCAACCAAAGATACATAAATCATACTAATGGACCAAAACATTTACAGACTCACAAAGTGTTGCATGTTTCATTGAGATTGTTATTCTTTCTTTTCTGGGCTTAAATGAATTCTTAAAAATTCTAAAACACTATGTCACATTCATCGATAGTATTTTAAATCAAATAAAAACTAAATATTCACTGAAGACTTTTTAATTAACAGGCAACAGAGTCCAATATGACATCTTCAAAAAGCTTAAATATTTGTAGATGGGCCAATAAATTAGATGTTTATATATAATGACCAGTAAAATAAACAATTTTTTCATTTTTTCTTACAAGTAGTATAAAATTTAAAAAAACATTCATTTTTTAAAAAAATATTTTTTCTTTAAAAATAAATAACTTTAAAAGAAAATTTCAAATAAAATAATTAAAGCACATTTTTTTAAAAAAGGGTAATAGTCCAGGTATGAAAACAGTTAAAAGCGAAAACAAAAAGAATGATATCTGAAAAAGATTATTCTTGGAACAAAACTTGACACAAGAGCGATAAATTTCTGCTTTAAAAATAAACTAAATTTAAAAAAAGTACAGGATTTTTAAGTTTTATGATCTTGGGTATGTCTTTGTACAATCTGATTTACAGTGCTTTATGGGATATTTTGTACTTAAATACTGTACACGCAAACTGTGTTAAGTGATCTTAATAATTATAAAAAGTTAAGATTTTACAAAGATAAAAACCATTATAAAAGGTTACAAATAGTCAAAATAATTAATATATTTAACATTACTATCAAGGTAAGAGATATTCATCTTTTCTGTCTAGTAATTTGAAAGTATCAGAAAGGTAAAAATATTCAATCTGTACTGGAATACAGATTTTATTGAGAATATAAATTTGATTAACAGTTTAGCCATTTGTCTATATTCTACTCTTATTCCAGTTTGAAGTATATATATTTTAACAGCAAGCATTTCAATCCTTAAAATAATTAAACAAATAAATTTTTAGCACTGCATATTGTATATGGAATTATAATTTATCATAGGTAATACTATTTAAGTGTTTGTATGCATTATGTTTTGATAGAATGTGTGTTGTATAATTAGTTTATACATTTTGACACATAACTAGAATTATTCTCAGACAATGACATAGATAAAATCTTTTGTGTTAGAAAATGAAGGAATAATTATTCCTAATGAAAAGATAAAATATTTATATATTTTTTCTTTTAACCATTAGAATAGAAATTTAAAAAGCAGCATGGCCACATAAACAGTATATTTCTATGCATTTGCATATAAATTATGCCTCACACAGTTTCAACACGCTAAGAGTAAATAACCATTTAGAATATCAGATACAGAAATTAATGTATAGTAAAAATCTCATCATTAATTCAGATATGGCACTAAATTAAGAGGTAATAATATGAATACTGAACCCTACCGATTGATAATGTTGTTTTTTACAAAACACATATCAATATACTGTTCAGTGGCCTGTAACTTACAGCTGACACTACAATAGATGTTTTTTTGTAAACTGTAACAGGCCACTGGAGGATGATGTATTCTATGATTACATAACGAAATACTATGCCCATTGCATTGCGACAGTATTTGTAAAGTGAACGCTCTTGAAATCTCACTATGGTCTGATTTCATGGTGGCCATATTTGAAAGAAACAAAACTCTGCAAAAATTCATTATCAGAAATTTTTTAGAAAGTGTAGTGGAATTAGTATTCCATATTAAGAATTATTATGGCATCACACACGATTCTCTATGCTTTTGAACTGCACCAACTTGAAAAGATTATTCTTTTCAGCAGAGTTTTTTTCCAATTTCATGCAAAATTGCCTGTTTATGCATAAATCCATGTGAGAACTGTAAGGGAAGTTGGTTCAAGGGCTCCAAAATTCTGTTACTTACAGCTTTGAGACTTTCCTGTTACTTTATTTGCATGTTACTTTTCTTACAGCTTTGAGGCTTCCCCGTTATTTTATTTGTGTGTTACTTTTGGGTTTTTTTTATGCCCCTGAAAATGGTGTTGTTTTTGTTACTTGTTTTGGTTCATAACTTGTCCAAAGTTTTGTTTATGTTTGATTCAATAAATTATTTTATGGAAAACTGTTGTTGTTGTTGTTGTTCACATGATTAGAAAGTAGGTAGGTAATATTTGATAAGTTTCATTAACTGTTATTTAGAGTAGGTAATATTTTGTTATACCCAAAAAAAAAGTGTTTAAGAGTTTATTCAAAAGGCCCCACCCAAAAAAAATGTGAAATAATACTAAAGAACTGTGCAGTAACATAATAAAATGTTCAAAAAAAATTCAAAAAGAAGTCGATAATTAAAAATCAAAACAAACCTTCCCCACCACCCCACCCACCTCTCCCAGTTTAAAAAAAAATAGAGTTCTTTAAAAACAAATAGTTTGTCTTTTTTTTAAAATTAAAGGCCCAAAAATTAAGGAAGAAAATTTCGCTATCATATTATATAACTTTCTGTAGTGTAAAGATTTGGAAAAAAAAAGCCTCGTAATAAATTAACCAAAAAAAAAAAAGACAATTGAAAATCAAAATGACCCTTTTTCTCCCCACCCTCTAAAAAACAAAGTGTTGGTTTATTCAAAAGTACCGAATTGTTGAAGTCTTTCAGTAAATCAAAACATCAACAACAACAAAAAGACGATAAGTTAAAAGCAAGCAATCAACCGTCCTTTACAATCCAAAAACAACAAAGTGTTTGTTAACGTATTTTTGTGTAAACAAAACGACAGAACGTTAATTGATAATTTAAAAGCAAACCAACACTCCTAAAACCATCTAAAAACGAAGTGTTTGTTTCTTAAAAAAAATAAAGTGAAAAAAAACCGGATGAAAAAATAAACTTTAGTTTACCATAAGTAATATTATGTAAAGAAACCGACTGACAGTTAGTCGATAATTTAAAAACAAACCAACACTTCTAGACCATCTAAGAACAAAATACTTAAAAAATGAAAAAAAAACCTGGCTAGAATAAAAAAAAAACTTTGGTGGTTTACTGTATTTTTATGTAAACCAAACAGACGGGCTGATGATAAAAAAAAATTATAAAGTAGTGGAAAAAAAATCTTTTACCTTAATATTATACAGACAGCCCATGAATCTGTATATTGACATGTATTGGGTGAAAAAGAGCACCATCAAATGGTAGGGTTCAGTATTTATACTATTACCAATTAAGCAAAACATTTTAATTGTGAGCAGAATGATCTTAACAGTAAATATGTCTCATTTGAGTTAACATGTAATTTGACACTCACAGAATGTGACCATTAAATGAGTCGCCATTATGCTGATGCAGTGTTTTGAGGTCTTTTACCTTTTGTCAGTCATACCTTATATTAGAATCTTAATCAAAGTTCTTTCATTTATATTTGAAATAAATATCAATTATCAAATCACCTCAAACATTTAAGAATTTTTCAGCTACCTTTGTGAATTAAATGAGATCTCTAACACATTTATTTACAGAGGGCATTGATGAAAATATATAAATAAGTTATGAATAGTCTGTTTAACAAAAGAATTATTTTATTCAAAATATGATCACATTACCTTAGAACTGAAATATAATTTGTCAAAGACAAAACCTGATTATGAAAATAAAGTACTAATATAGCGTATTAATAATTTACAACATTTGATCTTGTTTTCATGTATACCTGATATTAAATATTACAAATTCATTTAGTTTAAAAATTGTAAAAAATATTAATCAATTTTCCATTTACAAAGTGAATAATTTTACTCAACAAAAGTATTTTTAGGGCATACTTTTAATATATATTTGGCTTTCCATATATTTTGAAATAATAGAAAAAAAATTTAAGTCATTTCAATCAATATTTATGTTTTCAATGTTTTTTAAATGAGTGTCAAAGCAAAAAATGGTTTATTTCCAATTGCAATATTACTGCTTACAATAAATTCGTCTGATATTGTTTTTTTTACATATATATTTAAAGTGGTCAGTGAATATGTGGTTACATATACTTAAGAATTAAATAAAAAGTAGAAATGAACAGTGACAAAATTTAATTATACACTTACTTAAACTTGAAAAAGATTTAATTATTTATAAAGTGAATAACTGAAATACAAATTTATTATATACCTGTATCGATATATTTAATGTATAGGGTATATGAGCACAGACTTTCACATGACCCACCACTCTTCATTCTAACACATAACACTGATACACATAAACACATATTTGTTGAAAAGATAAATAATCACCAATAAATGTATTTCATGCTAAACATGTAAAGTGGATTGATTAAAGTATGAAGATTGGCTATCTTAATATATACCTCAGCACTTATTGCATATCTGGACCAACTGATGATGTCTGCTTTAGTATGAAATAGATATATTGATGATTATTTATTTTTTAAACATATATGTGTTCATGTGTATCAATGTTAGGAGATAGAATGGAGAGTGGTGGGTCATATGAAAGTCTGTGCTCATAAATCAAATAATAATTATTTTTAACTTTTTAAAGAATAAATAATTTTTAAAAAATATAACAAAATGCTTTTATTTAATGCAAATGTTTTATCTAATTTGTTTTTGATTTTGTAAAAGTTTGAAAATACTTAATGTATAAAGGAAAACCATTACTGTCTGGAAAAAACATTGTTATGTAAATGTTATTTTAATATTTTTATTTTATACATTCACAACATAAACCTCCCATAATTTCATATTATGACTATATATATAAATTAATATTTTTGGAAATAAACTGGGTATTATTTTGCATTACAATCTGACATTTCAATGGACTAGCAACTGCCATTATCAAGGTTAACTTTTGAAAGAAAAATTATTAGATCTCAAACAATAGCATGACTCAGTGCGAGATGAAAAATGAGATTCAACTTGAAGTAGTTCAGCATTCACAATATGAGGCTTATCAAAATGTTTATTTCCCTCTGTTTTTTTCCCTATTTTAAGTTAATATTAGATAAAATTTACTATGGAAGTGGAAAATAACATTACATTCTTTTCTAGATGTTTTAATTGCAAAAAAAAAAATGTGATAAAACATTATCAATATCAGTTTACAGAAAATCCACCCATACAAACACATATCTTAATTTTAATTCTCATCATCATCCTGCACAAATTTTTTCTGTAGCAAAAAATCTTTCGACTAGAGTTTATAATTTATTTGATAATGAACATCTTACTCAAGAAATAGAACTTACAAAAAATATTCTACTTTTTAATAATTATAATAAAAACAACATATGTAAGGCTTTACATATCATTAATACTAAAAAGAAAAAAGAGGATAGACTTGACAATTTCTCTTTTAATAGAGTAATTTTACCTTATATTAAAGGAGTTACTGATAAAATGAGTAGAAGACTATCTTGTTTTATTATAAAGACTACTTTTTCTACTGACAAAAAAATTGGTGATTTTTTATATAAACTTAAAAACAGAATTTTTTTGCAGACAAAGGAGTTTATAAAATTCCATGTTTGCAGTCCTCAAGAACCTATGTGGGTCAGTCTAATAGACAAATAAATCTTTGAATTAAGGAACATAGAAATGCATTTAATTAAAAAATTAGCATATCAGTTTTTACTTCCAATTTTTTAGAAATTGGTCACAAACCTGATTTTGACAACACAAAATGTCTTGCTAATTTGGAAAAATATGATTTAAGAACTATGAGAGAGTCAATTGAAAAATTAAAAAGACCTATGGGTTTAAATAAAGCTGACAAAGCACAATGTATTCCAGAGATGTGGCAACCTCTCATTTTGTCTAATATTAACTTAAAATTAATAGGTGAAAAACAGAGAAAAATAAACATTTTGATAAGCCTCATATTGTGAATGCTGAACTACTTCAAGTTGAATCTCATTTCTCATCTCACACTGAGTCATGTTATTGTTTGAGATCTAACAATTTTTCTTTCAAAAGTTAACCTTGATAATGGTGGTTGCTAGTCCATCAAAATATCAAATTGTAATGCAAAATAATACATGGTTTATTTTCAGAAATATTAATTTATCTACATCATACAACTGTAAAAACATTAAATTATATATATATATAATTAGTTTCCAACCAGTAACCACCTAAACATTCACAGTAAATATAGCAACCAATATTTCTAACTGCTGTCAAGGCAACCTTCACACTTTTTAATAGCAAGAATGGAAATATATATATATATAGTAACAGTATAAATAATTATAGAGGTTACCTGGAGTGATGGTACTCATCCTCATCAACCCCAGATACTAACACATCTCAACAAAATATAAAATTTAAAATATTAAATATAAAATTTAATATAAAGGATTGCATATAAATCAACATAAATAAATATAACAGTAATATAAAGGTAATGTAAAATTATATATGAAATTTAAAATAAGTAATGAGCATGAGATCATTTCATGAGACCACTCTGTGAGATCAGCGCAGCTAACTATAATAGAATTAACTATAAATTCATCAACATTATAAATAAGTATACGTAATACTCATCATTATGAGTCATTAACCATAAAAGTAAATTAACAGTCAATATGGTGACAGGATAAGAAATGGGTCTACTATAAACCAGGCTAATTATTTAGCTCTAGTCAGCATGGGGCAGAATATCTAAAAATTAATTTTCAAGCACACACTATAAAAAAGAATAAAGTTGAGATATTAAATTATGCTGATCATCATCAATATTATAACTACTTAGTATCATTAATGTCATGATCAAGTATACACTTTAAATAAATACCAGACTAAATAAAATATAGTGACTGGATATTAAAAGATATATCTATGTCACCAATCCAGGATCATCATCATCAGCTGAGACCCATAAACAATAATTTAATCTTTTATGTAACAGCCCATTATGCACAAATCTATCAAAAACACATTCTCTATAACTGTTACTGTGAGCAAAAGATGCTGCAACATATAATATTTGTAAAAATTACTTAGAATTGAATACATCATTGGAATAATTTTAACAATGAAATGACAGTTTTAACAACAATAAAAAATTAAATTGAGATCTGGAGAATATGGCTATAAGTATATAAATTAAGCTTTCTAATTTTTGTTACTATATAGAAAAAAATGCTATCACAATATGATTTTCATATGTTTCAATAGGTTTATATAAAACATTGATACATTAGCACACAGACCTGTGGCATAATAATAAATATAGATTGCTTTTTCTGTATGTCTTCCTGACAAGCATTGATTTATGCAGATAGGTAAGCAGTATACTCCATAAACAGATTTGAATTGTCATAACACTAAAAATGAAATTCATTTTTTACAATACAAAATTAATGACCAATTTAACATATATGTATATACATATGGAACTATATGTGCACACTGACCTTTATATTATATGATATTTTAATTTATCAATATAATAAAATTAGTAACAATATTACAATTTTCACAATTAATTTCATGTTGAAATTTATAACAGTTTTTTTCTTCACCCTTTTTTTGACAAAAAAAGTAAAACCAATCCTTGACAGGTTACTGTTGATTAATTATAAATGTCTTTAAAACACTCCAGCAATTTTCTTTTGTTTTTCAATCTAGAAATACTTTTGGGGATGAATCTGTCCTTTACTTTTAGATTTTAAATGTCATTTTCACAAAAGAAATTACTTAAAATATCATTCTTTTTATATAACACTATTCACCAACTGTGATATATATATGATTCTGTGCATATAGATAAATCAACCAACAAAAACTAATTTTTCAGCAAACTGATATATTCTCTTGGGAAAGCTGGTTCATTCTAAACAGCAGACTTGCTTATAAATATAATCAGAAAGGTATCAGTTGAATCTATTTAGTTTAGGATTGAAATGCCATCTATAAAAAATGCAGAGAAATTGGATTTTTTAGGTAAATCCAAACTTCATCATCATAAAGTAGTAGCAACTTCTGGATTCCTCCTTGACTTCAGTTATATCTTTATGGTAGTTTCTGTCCTAATCTGGACAACTTTAAATATCTCTTAAGAACTACTTACAAGTTACTTTCTTTTATATACTAGGTTATGAGAGAAAAATACATCAAATGAAAAATATTTTTTCCTTTAAAAACCACTTAGTGGAATTTTATTAAAATATTTTTATAAGCATTACATCAAAAAGATTTCAAAAATAGATAATGGAATTTTATCAAAATATATTTTAAAAAAATTCTAAAACAGATAGTAGAATTTTATAATTATCAGGATATCTATTGTAACATAAAACATGCTTATTTTAATTTCAAAAACAGAATCAATAAAATATTCATTAAACCTTTTTTAAAATGTTTAATTTATAATAAAAAAATTCAAATTCAAAATTATTTAACTTTTACTGTTTTTTTAGTCTACTGTGGAACATATCTACAAAGAAAATAGACTGTGTTTGTTTCTACTTTTTCTTTCAACTTTATATATATATATATATTTATAGATAAATCTAATTGATAGAATATATATATATATATATATATATATATATTCTATCAATTAGATTTATCTTAAATATAAATTAAATATTTTCTAAGTATAAATTAATTAAATAATTTCTCAAGTTCAATGTATAATCCCCTTGTGCAACCGCATTACAAGCCAATTTTAACTAAATAAAAATCAATTCTAACAAATGAAAAGTTATTCTTTATTTTGTTAACTTTATAAAAACTTATTAAATTAACATAAAATGCATTTTGCAATTTCTCGATCCGTCATCCACATTGGATTTCAAATAGAACTAAAACGATTGGGAGAGTTTACAAATATCACATGTATTATTGGATAGTTTAATCTAATTATAACTTTATTTTAACCAATGAGAATTTTTATTCAAATGGTTGCACATTCACATTATGGATTGATTGTACTTTATTTAAATCTATTTGGCATTTAAACACTTGCAGCTAAATTACATGCCAATTATAACATTTTAAGGATGGATCGATGGATGCTACATCATTTCCAGCTGACACTATTTCTGAAGCCTATTGGGATGATGATGATGGTACAGAACATCTATAAGCTTAATTTCCAGGATGACAAATTGCAACTTTAATAAAATATAAAGTTAAATCTCACATCAATAATTTTCAATAATATTTAATGAATGGGTTAATAAATAATCAATCGATTCAGAGAATACTGAGAATGCATTAACATCAGTCATATTAATATGTTTGGAAATTCTTGGTTATTCTCCACACACTCCCCATTCACCATCATTAAAGCTATAATTAAAAGTTTATTCTAATTACAAAGCTCTATATCCATCTCCACCTTTCTGATCCACCCCTCCATCAACTTCACATCCATATGTCTATTACACTATTATTTATTTGATTATTAAAATTTACATTCCTGCTAGCTCATTTCCCCTTATAATCTCTTCTCAGGGTTTTTAGAATAATTAGGTGTGGAAATCGAATAAGCTGCGACAGATTATTGGTGATAAACACCCCTCTCATGATCACCTCCAAGGTGATCTCAGTAGCCTTTAATGCAGTTTAATATCTATTTACATTAAAGCTCAGAATAATTTAAGCTTATTAATTTTTTTTATAAATACATTATAAACATAGTCACGATTATAACAAAATTATAAAGAAGTGTGTCTAGAGAGGGGTTTGAATACAATGGATGGAGAAAAGATTTTATGCCCACCCCCTGCACTCACTATCACTCAATCACTATCTATATTCACAGTTTACATTTTAACTATATTAAATTATTTGGTAATTCTAAGTATCTGAAATTAACCATTTTAAACAATTTTACCGGATATTATTTACATAAATGATAACTCAAATATTAATAATAATATATTGATGTATGATTGAATTGGAGATGTCTAGATAATAATAACCCACAAAAACATTGAGGCATATGCGGATTTTATTTAAAACAAATAACAAATTTTATTTGACAAACTACAATCCCATACATAAACATATACATTATATTTACGTTTTCATTTTATCTTAAATATAGTGAATACCAATTTCTTCCCATGTTCAATACTTTTTCTTTTATTACTAATTTGTCTTGCAGCTAATTTCTCCCCTAATTGAATTTAATACTTTTATTTAACTAATTTAAAATTAATATTTCTTCGCAAATTTTTTAATCTTATCCTATCATCCTGATCAAACATTCTTTTGCCCTAATCTTTACAACAGAGATATCTTAAGAATAGTGAGACTAAGTCTATGCAAACAAATCGGCATCAAGATCAATCATCATCACAGTGCACACACTCTATACTCATGTTCTTATAACATAATATTTTAATAATATTACCTTTCCAGCAAAGTTCTCAGCTGGCTATATAAATATTTATTAAATAATTTTATATACATATTGCTTACGCTTAAACATTTGTAGGTTTTATTTAACCTTTAATTTCACATTTATTACCTTTATTACTTTTGGCTCAAATTGATAAAATTAAATCAACAAAACAATATTCAGGTACACCAATCACACACACATTATCTGCATTCATCCTGATATTAAATTGAATTTGCAACCTTGTATCTGACATTTATAAATAATGCTAATCATGGCTATCTTTCTTACACTCATAAGGAATATCAAACATTAATGTGAGACAGGCAGTGACCCAAATAATAGAGAACCTTTTCACTAAGGTTGATATATGCTAGCATTTTTATTGCTAGTCATACAAAAAATAGGTATACTTATTGTCTCTGGCCATCAAAATAAGAAATCGTCTTACAGTGTAGAGAATAATTAAGTGGGAAAACTCTTCCACTAGGTTTGAATACTTTATGAATATAGCATAAATATCTTAGTGATATAGACTTCACTGGCTTTGTGGAGACTTTTGTCTATCCACATAAGGTCAAAACATCAACTTCCACAAGTAAAACTTTCACATCTTTAATATTCTTGCAAATTAGTGCACTGGAATATGAGCCCATAAATTTTCCAAGCATTAATCAGCTTGGTTCTGGCCTTAAATCTATGACAACAATAATAATAAACAATAAGAAATGTGTATTAAAATTTTAAAACTATTTCCATGCACTTTTATAAGAAAATGATGATGCTTCAGCTCAATAGTCACACAATTTTATAAGTCTAAGCATTTCACAAAACTTGTAATATGATTCATTCAAACATTTCCCTTAATAATGATATCTCTCTGTTTTTTTTAAAAATGTTTGTAAAGCATTTTAAATAAGGCACATCAGAACAACATGATATCAATTTCACCTACCCCCAAAATGACAATAATAGCAAAAGCATTTAAAAATAAACACATTCAAAATTATCTAATATCATTATCACCTACCCTCAAAATAACACTATTATAATTGCACCATAAATTAATTTTAAAATGGATATACATACTCAAACATAAAGAAATAAATTTTCTTCTTTTCTATATTAAATGTCCTACATCAATAGTGAATAATAAACAAAAATTATACTTATATAGAGTTCTTTGGCAAGTGTACTCCCAGTTCCTGGTTTTCATTTTTCCTTTTCTCCTTAATCGGTTTATAAAGGCACATTAGTCTATGTATCAAAAAGTTCTTGTGATGGAGTTTGATTCCTCTGCCATCAGATATGCAATTATTATTTTGCTGAACCACGTTCTTCATTTCCAATTCTATGCAGATTACAGTTAAACTTTTTAATTTTATTCAGGTTACAGTTAAACTTTTTAATTTTATACAGATTACAGTTAAACAGCATTTGTTTAACCTTTTCATTCTGATTGTCTTTTTTCATCTTTGAATTTATTTTATATTTAAATTGATTTATATATACGATATTAAACTTCTCGGTTTTAAATTTTACTATTTGCTGATACAATCATGACCACTGGTTAACTTCTGGAGATTAAAAAAGTGTGTACCCACTTAAAATATATTCAATACACATTGTTCTTAATACAATGTTAAATTTAGCAAAGTTATTCTTAAGAGACAAAAAAGTAACAATAAACAATTTTAAATCCTATAGCACAGTTTCTCTCTAAGTCAAAGAAAGAAAAACTTGCAAACAGAAAGTTTTCAAAAAAATAGCCCCCCTTTTACTAACTAACAAAGATTTTTATAGAGTTTGCCATCTGGTCATTCTCTTTTCTTAATTAATTGACTTGTTCCCTTTTCTCTGGTTAATTTTTAACCTTTTTGCTCTTTTAGAAAACCAAGCCAAATTCATATTTGCATTTTAACAGATGACCAACAATTAATTTTACAATTCAACAGCTATAATTGCCAATTAATTTGACATTTCACAGACCATCTCCATTAATTATACACTTAAATTCCTTGGTGAAATTTATATCATTTTAATGGCTCTGGTAATTGACTGTGTAATATAACATTGTGTAATCCACATTAAAGTAAACAACAGAAAACTTTCCCCCCTTTCATGTTTTCCATTATATAATGAAATAAAATATATTTTGCAGTCCAGTTTCAAACCGAGACTTTGAATTAAATTATGACTGCAAATAATAAACAATTAAAATGACTTAATTTTTTTTTAGATTCCCTTACAAAATGATAAGAAATGATTATTAATTGCAAACTTTACAATCAAAATCTATAATCAGATTAAATACACACACATGTCGCATGTATACATTTCTTTAATTAACTGATTTAATACTTTAATCCTTAATTATAATCCTTAACTATTATAACTATTTTTTTTTCATTTACTCTCATGAACTATTTATTTCTAACTTAGTATAAAATAATGTCCATTCAATTTCACTCTCTAACGTAGTTTTAAGAGTCACACATCTCTCTTTTCTCAGTCAACTTATCAACAAATGTATAAATCTTGCTTTTTCTAAATATATTTTTAATATTAACTTGACCCATATATTAAAATATATAATCTTTGGTTAGAAACATCTTAATAATACATTTTCAGATTGCTTACTAAGTCAAACATATGCAATTCTTATAAATATGGGTTTGAATTTGGTCTTGGCTAAAAATTTTCTTATTAAAGAAAAAATATATATAAACTATGAGGAAAATTTTGATTGAACCTTCTCTTTCATAGTTAACTCAAAAAAATGGAGTCTTGGACAAATCCAAGGGCTACAATATATATATATATATATATATATTGTATATAGATCATCTTATAGTAATGTATATATATATATATATATATACATTACTATAAGATGATGTATGCCATGAACCCATAATAGTTTCAGAAAACACCTCTCTAATAAAAGAAAAGAAAATGAAACACCTACCTAACAATATTTTACATAATACACATGTGTAATCAAATCAAAGTTCATACCTCAATGCATGTTCTTATAAATGTTTTTAGAGATTTAACAGGAATTTGACAGTCAAGAGAAATGAATAGAAATCTGTAATTCTGAGGGAGATAAGGAATTCAGTCACTGAGATATAAGTATACAATGCACCATGAATAACCTGCCGAGCTACCTCAATTTAGAAACTATAAGCTACCACAACCCAAAATAAAGATTCAAAAATATTTACAAAACCATGCTTCTTTGAATCTCTGTTGCTGGAAAATACAAAATGACTCCCTACTTCTTTGAGTCATGAGGGATAAAAAAAATATAGAATTAAGCCTTGCTTTTGTTCTTGGAAACTTAGAGACTTGGATCATGGCAGGATTACATTAAGTGCATCATGATAAGCAATAGGAAATCAAAAAATAAGTTACATCAATGCCTGAGGTAGAAGACACCATGAAGATGCATGAAAACATTGTACTTCCAAATCAATTTCAAAAACCCCACCCACCACCAAAATTGAAAGTACAGCTAAAAAATGTCAAATATTAAACACCCATTCCAATCTTCAAAATCATAAATTTTCTATTTAACTCTAAACATCAAGACTTTAAATATACCTGAAAACTACTATTTTATAATTTATAATCATCAACACTTTCATCACATATTTTATAGTAATTTGTAAAATTTTGAAAAAATGCATATTTTTTCAGATGTGATTATTTGATATGAAGGTGACTGTCAATATTGTAGTGATGGCCATGAATACATGATAATCATTATCCCACCATTGGGTGGTCATTTGTGATGGTATACAGGTTTAGGGGTGTACCTAGGGTTATAGCACCCATTTGCATCAAACCCAAATACTAAATCAAGTCAACAAAAAGTTAAAATTTTAAATATAAAATTTATTATGAAGCATTGAATATGAATCAGTATAAAAGTAATGTAAAATTAAATATGAAATTTAATATAAATAAAGAGCATGAGAACACTGCAAGAGCAGCATGGCTAACTACAATAATGTAATCAACTGTAAACTCTCTATACTTATCATTATGAGTGATTAACAATAAAAGTAAATCAACAGTCAATCTGGAGACTGGATTTGAACTGGGCCTACAGTAGACCAAACTAAATATTTACATCTCGGCAGCTTAAAGCAAATTATATAAACATTAATTTGGATGCTTAAACTCAAGCGCTAATACATTAGACTGTATATCAATGAAAACAATAATGCTGGGACATTAAAACATTCTGGGTGTCATCAATGATCTGCAACTTATTGCTATTAATGCACTGGCCAACTACAAACTTAATTTTTAAATAAATACTACACTAAATAAAATGTAGTGCATGGACTTTAAATGATACTTTCTTTGCACTATTCTAGAATCATTATCATTAAATTAATGCCATAACCCTGTTTATATAAGAAACTCGTGTGCACAAATCTAGTTCAGAGAACACAAGCTCTATAACTGTTACTGTGAGCAAGAGATGATGCAACACATAATATTTCTAAAAAAAAACTGTTTAACATTAAATAAGTCACTGGAATAATTTTAACAATGAAATAACAGTTTATTAAGAACAATTAAAAAAATGAAATTAAAGTCTGCAGAATATGCCTATAAATATGTAAATTAAGCTTTCTGATTTTGATTTTTATATAGAAAAAATATGCTATCACATTGTCATTTACATATGTTTCAACACATTTATATAAAATGCCTATATATTAGTTCACAGATATGTGGTTTATTGATTTATAAACATTTGAATTATCATATAATTAAAAAAATTATTGATTTTTACATATATGCACCTATTTGACACACATTAATATATGCACACAGATGTGCAGTAGTCTTTATGAATTTATTTATACTGTCACAATCCTATAAGTGAAATTCATTTTACAATACATAATTAATGACCAATTTAACATATGTGTGTGCACATGTAAATGTATGTGCACAATGACATTTATATCATGTGATATTATAATTTATCAAATAATAAAATGAGTAAAATATTATATTTTTCTCCATTAATTTTATGTTGAAATTTATAAAAGTCTCTTTTTTTAATCTTTTTTTAAAATAAAAAAGTAAAATCAGTCATTGAGGGTTACTATTGACTAATTATAAATGTCTTTACAAAATACTCCAAATTATTTTGTTTTCCAATTTACAAATAGTTTTGGAGATGAGTCAATTTTTTACTTTTAGATTTTTAATACAAGCAAAAATTGCACTTTTAAATTATATATTTTAAATGTCATTTTCACTAAGAAAATTATTTAAAATATTATCAGTATATATAACACTGCTGACCAGCTGTGCTTCATATACATGCATTTCATTGTGCTTCTCTGTATTATAATTAAATCAGCACACATATAGAATAATTTTTCATCAAATTGATGGATTCCTTTGGGAAAGCTGGGTCTTTCTTGACAGCAGACTTGCTTATAGTTATCACTGGGAAAGCTATAATTCTGGTAACTCTTATGCAATTTAATCTAGGATTGGATAGACATCAGGCAAGCTATCTAGCACAATGTTGTCTATGAAGTATAAAGAAAAGTTGTGTCTTCTAGATGAATCCAAACTTTACCATTATAAATTAGTAGCCCTTGCTGGATACCGCTTTTTCTTCAGTTATATTTTTATAGTACTTTCTGTCCTAATATGGATGACACTTCTGAGATTACACATAGGTCTCAATTTCTTTTATGAGCCAGCTCCAAATGGGGAAAGACATGGGGCCCAAAATTGCACACAATTACTAACTAGAGGGTGAAAAATAGATGAATAACATGGTAACTGAGGGATAAAATTAACACTTAAGACTGTAACTAAGCTATAATGTATATAAAATATTAAAGATAATAACTAAATTAGATTTGAATGAATGATATAGAAAATGAGTTAAATTTAAATAGATTTATTAATTAATATTTTGAACAACAAATAAAAAAAAAACAATAAATGTACATTATTATATGTGGGTTCAAATGCGCACAGGTATTATATAGTGAAATGAGATTAAATTTAGTTACAGCATATCTCATCATGACATGATGTTTATATATATATATATATATATATATATATATATATATGTGTGTGTGTGTGTGTGTGTGTGTGTGTAGTAAATGAATTACATCAATGTAAATTAATATGCCAAAATCCTATCTTTATATCATGGTTTGCTAGAGTACATGATGAATATGCTAGTCAAAGATAGATTACTACTTATATCACTAAAAATAGCTGCTATTTATATATATCTTAAGACAAGAACATATAATTAAGCTCAAGGGTGATGCAGATTTAGTCTAACAATCCCGATTCAGTTTCAGACTAATGCTAAATAATTAGTTAAGACAGGAGGAAGAAATGGTTATCATAAATTGATATATATTCAATATCACATGGTCTAAAATATTTAGGAATAATTTTCAGTGCAGGTGGATAATTATTTATGGGTTCTCACATCAAATGCATGGTACCTTATGACTGGATTGCTTGCTACTAATAAAAAAGAACATTTTAAGTTCAGAAAGTCAGATAGGCTTAACCCAAATGGTGTCAAGATCCTTGTGCACCAGTTCTAAGAAAAATATAGCTTTACCAAAACTAAATATATGGGGACAGCCTGGCACTGTGAGCCCATTAGAAGATGTAGAAAGATGTAATGTTCAAAGCATACTTTATAAAAACACACTCACAATGCAGAAAGTAAAATAAAAATATGTATATTTAAGTTAAATGTGTCTAAAACAGATAGTTCCCATTTGTATAAATAACAGAACCCAGTTCTTAAAATAGCATCATAATAATTCTATACATAAAGAAATAAAACTATCTTATTAATCTAGTTTAATATTCTCAATCTGCATATTTAAATAGTTTTATTAAGGAGAAGAAAGTATGTTTAATGGTTAATTAATAACATGTAAATAAATATACTTTTATGCTATCTCTGAAGCTAGTCTATTACTTTAAAGAAAACATGTAGTCATAATTTAGTGCTTCGATTATGCAAACCATAATAGATATTTATATAATATAAACTAAATCAAAATGATAATGAGTTGCATAGCAATTCATTATTATTCCAACATAATAGGATTTTGAAACAGAGTGCTAGCAAGATGAGTAAGCATCATAAAAATATATTAAACTGAAGATAGCAATAATTCTATCTTTGATGAAAGTTTATTAAAGAGGTTCACTGTTTTGAGATATGTGACATATTATAACATATGCTAAATAAATTTTAAAGAAATTAACAGATAAAACCATGGATGCAATTGCAGTACAAATATAGATTAACACACATAAGATTACAGTTATTATATTTTAGAATAAGTAAAATTGAAGCTAACAAAGAAAGTTTTTGGCAAGTTTCATGACAGTTTTACATTATTATATTAGACAAAAATTTAACAGTTAGATTTTTAATATTCACCTTTAAATTATGAGCTAACTTTAAATAAATTAATGTTTAAAGATTGAAAGTCTATTTTAGAGCTCTGCAGTCTTTGGATAGTTACCTAGCATTTTGCATCTTGTTCCTTGGGTACATCAAATGTCAGATGTAGTAGTAAGATGTAGTAGCACTTTGGATCCCTGGATAGGCAGCATGATTTAGTTATTATATCGATGCAGTCTGTTGACACACATGTCTCCCATATCGACAATGATGATTATGATGCCAGACAGCACAAAGAAAGAGACTAGAGATCACCATATCTCCAATACAAAAACAGCATATCTTGTCCTTCTTCTCTGTCATATTAAAATTCAAACTGGTAGGAAGACTAGTAGCAACACTTCTTGAAAAATATAAAGATCTTGATTAATAATATATGGCCTATTTACGTGATCTCAAATGCAGATAATAATTCTATCAACAAAATTATTTTCTGCAAAAGAATCCATTAACTCCTCTTTAGATTTAATTTACAAAAATTATTTAAATCTTTGTTTCAATTTTTAGCAAAATGTCAGTAACTAAATTTGACTACTTCAAATCCATCAAGACCTAGCAGTAGTTCTAGTTGAGTAGATATTGTTTACAAGAAAATATATTTTGGAAAAATATTATTGTTAAAATTAATATTTTAAATTTTGATCTCACACTGTACTAACACAGATGAGCATGGCATGATTCTTATTTACAATAATTACTTCTAAATTAAAATTGAGAATCATGAGGAATAATTAAATAATATTGTGCTATATATGTATCACGGTCATACATGGACAATATATGTGAATGTGTGATTCTAATGTTTAAAATGATAAATTGATTTCTTTAAAGAAACAAAATTTATAATTTAAAAGAAATTATTTGGAATTATAATACTTGGTGTAATATAGTTATATCGAAAATATTACACTTTTTTCTTATATATATATATATATATATATATATATATATAAGGTGACACATATATAACTGTGTTACAATTTATATATATTCACTAATGAAGGGTTTAAAGCTAACACAGAGAGAGCTATGGGGAAAAATTGTGAAACATATATGAGGATAGGAATATACCATTTTATTACATAGTTAATATTTTTTCTAGTCACCTAAACGTTTCACATCAATTTTAACAAGATTGATATTATCTGCATGTTCTTTAGTTTTTTTTCTTTTTATATACATTTGAAAATTTTCTTATTTTTAAGGCATTTTCCATATCTCTGTTTTATTTTTTATTTGCTTATTTCATGTCTTATAGCATTTCTTTTATCAACATATACTCAATTCTTGTTATAATTGTGATTTGTATATCTTCTGAATGACTCTGCACTCTTTCAATGATTTCTTGCTCAATCCACTCTACTTCCATTAATTGTATTGATTCTTGTATTGATGATGGATCCATGTTTAGTTATGTTTTCAATTTTCTTGCTATGAAACATGTTATGATTTCATTTAAAACTAAATGTTTTATTATTCTATTGTTCATTATCCTTATTAAGATTTACAAACTTAAATATTTTTTATACATACATTATTATTTTTATCCCTTTATATGCAATCCATTCCAGAATAATGTAATATACTTTTGCCTTTTATTTATTTTTTATATATACTGTCTTTATCCAGTGGAATGCATGATTTTTTAGGATTTTGGATATTACTAGCATGTACTTTGTTAAAAGCATAAGGTTGTATTAAGTTTCATAAAAAAACACAAACTAAATGAATTAACAAAAAAATTAATTATTTTATTAACAATCAATACAAAAAATAATTGCTTATATACTTCCAACTACAACTAAATATACAAAAATTAAAATTAATAAAATAAAAAATATTTTATATTTATTGCATTTTAATATCTATAATAATAAGATCTTACCATGGAAAACATGTAACAGTTCCAAACCATGGTTTTCTGCAAATATTTTTAAACATATTTAAAGATGTCTTTATTAGTTATTACAAATGTGGTAGTTATCCTCCTGGTGCATTGATGATGTTAGATAAATATATAGCTACATGGATGATAGTAAATAAGGTATAAAATCAATGTTTTGGATATTTTTATAGCTCTATCTGTTGTTTATTTCATTGCATTGTTAAAACATTCAATGTCTGATTTTAGCAAATTTCAGCATATGTTTCTGATCTGATAGCATTTTTAGATATTTGATTAGTATGTTCTTTTTGTCTGGCCACACATAGGGTATGATATTAAATTAAATAACATCATTGTACTTGCTCTTATAAATGAAGTATTGAAAATGCTGTAAATGCAACAGCAATATACTGCTATCCCTGTTTAGTGGAAATTTGTTTTAACCCACAGTTTCTTCTCTTCATGGAATCTCTGCAACACTGGTTCCTGATTTGAGTCTTTAGATAATCTATAGTAGATTGAACTAATAAATTAAATTCTATTGCCTGAGTTGTTTAATTAATTTATAAGGCCAGTATAACTTAAATCATATGTATACTACTTTCAGTATACATGCACATATGAATGGATGCAGTTTTCAATACCTTTAGTGATACATAGAAGTATTTTATTAAACAATTCTTTTTATACTGCAGCTTTGTAAAGTAACTAATTCATGCCACTATCAGATTTGCTCTGTTACAGTAAATAAAAATAAATATTTTTGTTTCTATAGCATGACTAGATGATGAAAATAAAGTTTTGTTGATAAACCAACAAAATTAATATTATCACTATTAATTTCTTAGATATTAACACTGATATTTTTTTTTCATTTTTACTATATATGATGAGTGATAAAACTTGGAGTTCTTAGGTTATTCTTTACATTTTTATTTATATGTAAAACGAGTAAAAGAAATATAAGTTGGTATTATTTTATTTTTTTCGAAACAGATGCTCAATCCTTTGTTAATTCTTAGTCTTATATCTATGGTGTTCTCAAACACATTTGATAGTTCACTACATCATCATTGGAAATTATTTAAAAGTCGTCATAAAAGAAATTATATCAACATAGACCATGATAATTTGCGGCGAAGGATTTTTGAGAAAAACATGAAATATATTGCTCAACATAACTTAGAACATTCACTTGGTTATCATAATTATACACTGGCAATGAATGAATTTGGTGATTTGGTGAGTTGATATAAATACAATTAATAGTAATATTTATTTTTGATTGATTTTTTTAGTTTTATATTTAGATATTTTATAGATGAAAGTCGTCAACACCTAAACATTGCAAATATCAGTAACAATTTACAATTTCAGCATCTTTTAACAATAAAAGTAGGATTTATACATTTTTATTGCTTTATTTTATGTCTGAGTTAATGACAGAGCATATATCTATTTATTTAATTGTCTCTTAATCCATCTACATTGATTTACTTGTAATATTTTTGATTTCTGGCCATTATTATTTTCAATGTTTATCCACTAATCATATACTTATAGTTTGATTTATTCTTTTTTCTAATTAATTTTTATTTATCAATACCTGTATTTCCATTAATGTGTCTAAACTGTTCAAATTCATCTCCATTTCTCTAGACATTAATTTTTCTTATTACCTATCTATGTATCTGTTTATCTATGTCTTTATCTATCAGTGTATCTGTCTATGTATCTATTTACTAATCTATAATTATGTATTATGTATTTTCTGTTTTTTATATTGTCAATTTGTCTATCTATCTATCTATCTATCTATCTATCTATCTATCTATCTATCTATCTATCTATCTATCTATCTGTCTGTCTGTCTGTCTGTCTGTCTGTCTGTCTGTCTGTCTATCTATCTATCTATCTATCTATCTATCTATCTATCTATCTATCTATCTATCTATCTATCTATCTATCTATCTATCTATCTATTTATCTATCTATCTATCAATGTATCCATTTGTCTACATATTTATGTGTATCTACTTACCAATCAATAATTATCTATTATGTATTTTCTGTTTTTTATATTGTCAATCTGTATATCTATCTACTGATTTTCTTATTTATCTATCTATGTATTTCTCTATATATCAATATTTATATAATTATCATTTTAATAATAGCAAAATCTCCATAGAGTATTGCCTCCATGTGCTAACTTAATAATTAATGGATGCAAAAAGATTTGTGCATAAAAATTGCTATATATTGCCTACTTATCCAATATCCCCAAACTGGTTTCTAACTTGTGGCTTTCATCAGTGAGTAGTCTTGGATTTCAAATCATTGCAGATAGTTTTTTAATAAAAATATCTTGATAGAAAAGTTTGCACTTGGTGGAACTACTGAATGGAGATTTCATTATTTTATTAGCCACCTTTGTGTGCACATAAAATAATGATCACATGAACAATCAATTGTTTTAATTGTTAGTCTATTTTTCTTATATATGTATGTTTTTTTATTTATTTATCTGTATAGCAATATACATGATCTGCATTGAAATAATAAAATTTGTTCAAAGGAAAAAGAAAAATCTAGAAAATGTATGCTATATGGTCATTTCAGAATAGTGCATAAATGTAATGAGGAAGTTAAAATACATTTGATTATGAATGCAGCAGTCTTCCATCTTAAAATAACAATCTTTATCAGGAAATTTGATTTTTACTTATGAAACCCATGCAAACAGTTATAAATTGTAACTCTTTTAATTGGAAGAAAATGAAGTTATAAGAATATGTGATTTACCAAATCAGTAGTGTAGTGGTGGATAGCATTACATTCATTGTTCTATAATGGCATAAATGATCATTTTTCATTGTAATACTTATTCATGTTAGAACACTTATATACACTATTCCATAATATATTAAACATTATTACAATAAAATGGTTATAAGTTATTAGAATTGGTGTAAATATAATACATATGTGAGTGATAATAATTTAAGCAAATCATAAATAGTAATAAATTGTCTATTTATCTGATTAAGAAGCATTTATGTCAAAATATTTTGGATATGCTTGCAAAATTGGTAAAAAGCTTTTATTTATACATAAAATTAATCATGTGTACAAAATATAGTTAGAGAACTGTACATAGCTTTTTCATGAATTGGTGGTACATTTCAACAATCAAGTATATTCTGATAACAATTAATAATGTTAAGTTACTTAATAATGTTAAGTTACAGTCATGCATTAGTGTGTAGTTAATATATTCAGAGGAGAACATTTTGATATCAGATAATATTAATTTCATTGCAGTATATAAATTTACATCCTTATAATAGATGGACATTCTTGATGCTAAATTCTATATTGATAGAATTTCATCCATTTACTGTCAAGTTTATGCCAATGTAATAAATACAAACCCATTTATATGTTGTCTTGGTGAAAGATTTCTAATCTTTTATTGGTTTATTTTTAGTATGGATTGTGTTATAGTTTGGATGTCAAAACCATTATCTAAATCAACTTATATATATATATATATATATATATATATATATATATATATATATATATATATATATATATATATATATATATATATATATATATATAATTTCAGACCCATAAAGAATTCCTTGCTCTCTACACATCCAGATCTCAAAAAGCTTTCAATTATATGAATAGTCAAGTTTTTACACCAATAAACATGACCAATCTACCAGATAGTGTCAACTGGAGAGAGAAAGGATATGTTACCCCTGTAGTACATCAGGTAATTTACTTTTTGTATGTTTTAATATTTAAAATATTCTTATAATTAATGCAAATAAAATGATTTAATGTAATAAAGTTCTACATTATAATATCATAGAGTTATTTTAATTTAGATATTAAAATCCCCAGAAATATTTAGAGATGTAAGGCATATATATGAGGTAAACATTTATTTAAAAAAGTTTATAATTTTATTATGGATGACGTTGCACAATCTTAAATGATTCTATAATAATAAAATATGTTTGCCACATACATTTTATATATAATAAATTTAAAAATGCCATAATTAAAATATAGGTAATATGGATTATATTTAAATTGTATATACATTGTAACGGTTGCTGCCTCTCTCTGTACCGCATTGAGCATGACATGCATTTTCTGAGATCGAGTAGCAATTAAGAAACATTCGAAAGCATCCAAAACATACATTACTATAATCATACCTTTGAAAGATTTGTTTACTGCAACCTTTACGCACCACCTTAAGAAAGAGATTGCTCCCCTTCCCAAGGGATATGATCATGTAATAAATAAAGAGCTATAATCTCTTATAAAAAATCAATAGAAAGTGAATGCCTAATGAATTATTCCCGATCCTGGTAAGCTTAATCCCTGACTAGCTCAATCAACTCATGATCTCGGGATGGTGGTTTGTTGCTTCGTTAACAGAAAAGGTCAAACACTAATATCATTATCAAACACACAGCACAACTCCATACTTTAAAATTAGATACTAAGTTTATTAAGCCCTCTTTGATTGTCTAAATATTTACAAAATAATAAACACACACATAAACGATAGTGATTAAAATTCAAGTGTATAATAAATTTTAAAGTTTCATGAATGGGAAAGGAATGGTCTGAAATTTTCCCCTGCTTACACTTTAAACTTAAAACAAAATTTCTTATAAAACAATGTGTATTGGCCATGGTATGTACGTGTTTCATAATAATAAAAAAAAATGATAGTAGAATCTGAAGTGTTCCAAAATCTGAGTCCTGCACGTGGCGGACAATAATAATTATTAGGAACACTTTCATACACACTTTTATTCCTTATGAAAACAATCCTGCACTTAGCGGATGGAATAAATTTACTCGGGGAACAAACTCGTGCTAAACTACAATTTTAATTTTAAAAGTTCCATAATATGAGTCCTGCCCTTAGCGGACAATAATAATTATTTGGAACGCTGTCTTACATACTTTTATTCCTTATAAAAACAATCCTGCACTTAGCGAATGGAATAAATTTTATATTATCTCAAAGTGAAACACATACATCCAATGACAAACCCACGTAATTATTTCTATTTAACTTTTTTGAAATATTTCATATTTACTTTATCGATTCTTTTATAATTTATTTAGATACTCCAATGAATTACGTGAAGCTTTACATTAAAATTACAAACAAAATATTTATGACTGAATTACGCAATTCATTGGCTCATTTAATAATAGCAATTTAAGTCAAATGATGAATTACTCATACTAAGACATAAAAAACAAAATATAAAAAACATAAATAATACTTCCCGAAGTCTTCGTTCTTCTCCGGGCTATGATTTTGAGGGCGATATATATCTGCTGTGCAGGTGATTACTTCACAGGGCCTATATGGAGGTTGGCAAATTGTCCATAGCAGCTACACTTTCAGAAATGGAAAGTCACATCACTGGATGGCTATGTAGGACTCCGAGCTGTGCGAATGTACCGAACTTGGTTTTCTACTCCATGTCCATTGCGGTATCATGAATAAATCTTGATTCCATTTTCTTAGCGATATAAAACATTTGTTTAAATTTCAATTGTATTTTTCTTTCAGTCGTGGTTTGCAGACCGTACTGCTGCCATCAGAGGGCGCAGCGACATCATCAACAACCAGCCTGAAAATGGCAAGTGATAAATTTTTTTACAAAATGCCTCAAAATCGACAAATAAAAATGCCTAAGGCAATATATGTACAGCAAATAAATCGAAAACTACAAATTAAAAAAAAATGCAAGAAAATGCTAAAAAATTCAAATAATAAAAACAAAAAATCATGAAAATTCCATTACGAGCTATACCCCCCCCAAAATCAAAAAAACGCCTCAAAATCGACAAATAAAAATGCCTAAGGCAATATATGTACAGCAAATAAATCGAAAACTACAAATTAAAAAAAAATGCAAGAAAATGCTAAAAAATTCAAATAATAAAACAAAAAAAACCATGAAAATTCTATCAAGAGATATACCTCCGTCTACAATCTGACAATTCACAAAACATGGTGGCCAAAAAAAGCGGGAAAATATGAAAAAAATCAAATCATTTACCTTCAACATAAATATGCATCTAAGTTCATATTAAAAAGCAATTCCCCCAACTGGTCAAAACGTAACACAGATTAATACATAGTAACTAATAAAAAAATAAGCAGAAAATGCTATAAAATGCAAACTATAAAAAAATAGGATCAACAGTGAGGAGCCTTGGTCATGTGATGTTTATTGGCTCTTCTACAGATGATAGCTAAAATCTTAATTATAAAAGAATATCCCTATAGTTGTGCCCAATGGTTTAACTACAATTGATCTTTCAAAAATCTATCAAATGACAGGCAGCTATTATTTTCTTATCACATAAATGAGGCAAAAGTAGAATTATTTTTATAGATGAGATTATAGTTTAGTAATACTCTCTGTTTAGTAATTTTTGAGTCTATTTATTAAACCCTGCTAATGCACATTCCAACAATTTAATTAATTTATTTATTACTAGCAGAGATATTTGACACGTAGATCAATAGACAACAATCTTAATAAAATTTTGTTATATTTTAGTTTTTAGTAGTCATGAAAATGATTCAGATTGAATTTGATGGAATTTGTTCAGATATTGCATAGGTATTTGATTACATTAGCAACAAAATTTTCTTTGGGATTTTGTATTAATTTGATTACTTAGACTCAGTAATTAGTTTGGTAGAGACATTTTTTGGTATTCAGAATGATTTTTATCATGTCATTATTCATGCTGGTAGTTCAATATCTTTACTGAAACCATAATACAAGATGACCTTTTATGCTCTTTCTTGGTCAATCTGGTGATGAATCTTCTGGCATAAAATTAATATATTTGATTATATTTTGTCAAGTAGAATAGGTATTTACTTTATGATGACCATTTATTTTTGGTGCTGATTGTTACGCATATTTTGCTTAACTTTCTTTTGTTATGGTAGATTTTCTGATTGTCCAAGACATTTATGTTGTCAATTTCCAATATATGGGATGGGAATTATTAAACGTGCAAAATTGCAATTAGTATTTGAATTCAGTGATAAAAGAGTCCATTTTATATGAACAGATTGTTTTTATGTTTGTTAGATTTAATGTCATATTCTTAAACTCTGCTAAACAACAACATTTGGTCAACATTTTTTTCCAAAATATAAGAATGCTTTCACATATGGATTTGTCAACATTGCGATTCAGTATTTGTTGCAAGGTTAAGTGTAGAAATTATACAAAGTCTTTTTGTATCATTATACAGTTTGAATTAATGTTGGTTTTAGAAAACATTATAATCACATGATCACCATCTCTTATACTAGCACATAATTGTTATTAAACAAAGCAAAGCTCTCTCCATACAGTAGTGCCACCCTGTGCCAACCACAGTAATCAATGGATGCCAGAAGGCTTGTGCATAAAATCCCTATCTAGTGCCTACTCAGCCAATATTCCCAGACTAGTTTCTGGCATGTGGCACTACTGTATGGACAGAGTTTTACCTTGTTCAAACATTATAATCATAAACAATAATTTATATTTTAGTAATAGTTTCACATTTAATAAAATAAGAAAGAAATTTCTCATGATTATACAATAATGGTAGATGTACTTTTAAATCTTGTTCTATTTTAATGCATAATGTATGGCAAACATAATATTTCTTAGTAGAAGAACAAATCAAGCAATTTTAAATATAAAGTTCGCTAATGATTTATATGAGGCTTATATAAAATAAGAAAATA
Source organism: Epiperipatus broadwayi (assembly GCA_028023455.1). Classification (NCBI taxonomy): domain Eukaryota; kingdom Metazoa; phylum Onychophora; class Udeonychophora; order Euonychophora; family Peripatidae; genus Epiperipatus; species Epiperipatus broadwayi. The sequence continues at coordinate 37,324 of JAQFVV010013970.1, forward strand.
AATGTGTGGATGTAAAGTCCGTTTATGCATTTTAAGATATGACAATGTAAAAGAAATTTTATGTACATCATCTTACCAAATACCTTTGTATTTTAGATAGCATAGATACAATAATGATGTATTTCATCGAAATAGATTTAATGTGTAATTTAATATCTCAAATATGATCTTTATATTGTAAATATGCAGTGACATGGTTGGCAAAAGAGGTGTATAAAAAATTAAGGATAACTTTATTACACATTAGAAAATAAATGATAAAAAAACAAATAATAACAATTAGATTATATAAAAAGTTTAATGAATATTAATATTTGTTTCTTAAATATAATTTGAACTCAGGATACAAAAAGTGTATTATCAGACAGTTTTGTAAGAACATTAAATAAAAATAGGTTGTTTATAATTTCAAAAAATTTTCAATTCAAATACTGGATGATAATAATTATCATCATAAAGACCAATGATTAATGCTCTATGTAGTTTTTAATTAGTTTGTTTCGCTAACTCATCAATTATTAATCAACCTCACTTAATAATGCTGGAGGTGTTTTCACTCTTTTAAGAAAATCAAGGTCAATTATTGCTTCGCATACTTAAAAGATATTCACCGCATTGGGTTTATCTATTTTTTCTCGTGGTCCTTTATTAGATTTTTTTGTAGGCATAAACATTAGGAATGATACTATACTAACAAAATATACAACAAGATTTTTGGGGATGCCTGATTACATAGTATATAATTTTTTAAATGTTAATACTAATATATGTGTGATACATAAAATAATCTTTACAGAGATAATTCTTCAAATAAAGATGATTATCTCAATTCAACTTTGAGATTGAAACTTAAGAACTCATAAAACGTATAATAATTGCATTATATCCACAATTTTACATGTTTAATAGTCACGTACGTTTGTTTAACCTAAAGCTAAGATAAATATCATTTAATCCCATTAAATATCACCAGTAATAATAGTAAATAAAATATTATATTAGACAAAACTCACTATACACATTGCCATACACAGCAAGCTAGAGTAATCAATGGATGCCAGAAGGCTTGTGCATAAAATTCCCATCCATTGATTACTCTAAGCTTGCTATGTGTGGCAATACTTATAGTGAGTTTTGCCTGTTTTAACAACAGTTATACACAAGCATAAGAAGTGGAGGTCATGTGATGTTTATTGGCTTAAAATAAAAATATTAATTGTACATAAGCATAGTAATATTTGAGGAAACATTATTACATTAATTTTAAAAATAATAATTATAAGAATAATAAAGATAATAATAATTGAAAAAAGCAATTATGAACAAATTCAATAAATAAAGCTCCAACAATTATGACAATTTAAAATTTATCTCAATAAAATATTGATATTTGAAAAATATTCTGAAGTTTTTGGGAATTTACAAATACATTTAAATAGCATCAAAGATGATATAAAGCACAATTCATTTAAGTTTGTAATATATTCTTTTCTGGAGCAAAATCATTTAGCATACCTGTAAATCTAAGCGAAGTTATATTTAACACAATCATTTATTTTAAGTTTGCTGATAATTTTGATGTTTATCATACCTAATATTTGCTTTGATAATCCATAATTCGGGAGTGGCATTTGCTTATTTAGCTTTCATAATTCATTGTCCATTTAATGATATTTAATTATTTAGCATCATAAACAAACAAAAATTTAATCCATCCGAAAAGATGTTATAATATTATCCAAAAATTATAATTCATTTATAGCTCTTTATGTGTGATTTCCATTAATTGTTAAATTAAAATTAAGCATTTCTTCAAGACAAAGTTTATGGATGTGTGTTGGAGTTGAAAAATTATTATTTACAGTCTTTCATTCCCCAATTAAAGATGAGATAAATTCACAATCTTGAGAATATATGCACATTTTTTTGAAGTAAAAGAACAACTATTTTACTATATTTTGAAAATAAACATCAGCAACTTATTTGAAGTTAACAAATTTAACATTTTCAAATATATCAGCTATTTATTATTACTTGGAATTAAAAATTCCAGTGATTTACTGTTGAAGTACTGAGACAGCATTTCATATGCCAATTTATCCATTTTTCAATTTCAGTGGATTGTATTAAATGAAATTTTCTGAAATAAAGAAGTAATTAATTAATTAATAATGGTGTGATCTATTTATTGTTGGTATTCATTATTTTCTCAATATGATCAGAAGAAATCAATTCAAACCAGAAAGGCAAATTGCCTGGATGGGTTAATCTAGCTGATCATCTTGTAGATGGCAAACAAAATGGATGCTAAAAGTTTTGCTCTGCTTAGGTCTGAAATGCAGTAAAAAATTGTGAAGCCTATCTGGATTTTTTAAACTTTAGCTTTTATATTCATATGATCAGTAATTTCTAAATTCAATATGTTTTTCATTATGCATCTGAGTTTTCAGAAAATATTGATAGGTCATCATGGTTTTATGGTCATAATGGTAGATTCTAAGGTTTTTGAATCAACATGGTAAAAACATTAGAAATACCACTCAAAATTAAAAAAAAGAATACTTTCAGACCTTCTCTATTGCTTCATTTTTACTTCCAGATTTTGAACTAATATTAGAAACACTTATTTGAAATAGATTTTAAACTTTTTAAAAACATTCTTACATATTTATTCCTATAAAATTTAAATTAACTTTTTAATAAAGATTTAATAGATATTCTAGCAGACTGAATCAATTTTTGCTAAATTTAAATATAAACACACAAGCTTTAACACAGAAATAAAATATAAAATGAAAAACTGTTTATGCTATTCATAAATAAAAATGTAATCTGAATTTTAATGGCTTTACTTTTAAATTAGTTTAGTATTAGATTTATAGTTCTATTCTATATTAAATTATTTGTTTAATATGTGTAACCTCTATTTATTTATACAATTTGATAGCTATATTTCTTAATAAGAACAATGACAAAATATAAGCATACATATTTTATATAAATATCAATCATAAAATTTTCTTGGCAAACAATTAAAAATGTTTAATAAATGTATATTTTCTCTTTGACATTAGTATGAGAGATTATTAAACATGAGAATGATTATATAATATGCTATTCCACCATTATAGCAATGAATATGTTTACATAACTAAAAATTAAAGCCAGTAAAATTTTTAGTTTTTAAATTAAATGTAATAATCAGTTTAGAGAATATATAAGTACAAATACAAAGTTAAATGTGAATGAAAAGAATATGTATGAAACTGTTTTAATTAATATTACTACATTATTATGACCAAAATAATAGTAATTTATACAAATGAATATGTTTTGGTACTTGAGTATTAAAGCTGCAACACAGAGCATGCCTAATAGCTATTGTGCATATTCACATCCATTTCAATCACTGATAACTGTCATTTTGTGATCTGACCAAAATAATATGTACACAGATCTTGTACATGACTGTAATATAGGTTAGATATTCTGGCCTATTTACACATCCATAATAAATGTGTAATGTTGTGATGACATCAAATTGAAAGAAAATAATCCCTGCGAGTATATATGAAAATGTTTTTTTTAATCAACAAAATTTTTTATTCAATATGAGTTTTTTTGCAATGCTTCAACATTTTTAGTTATTTATCTTATTTTTCATTTTAAAATTAAAAGATGATAATCCTTGTGAGTATACATGAAATCATGTTTTTTTTTTATAAACAAGATTTTTTCCAATGTGATCTTTTTTTGTAATACTTCAACATTTTCAGTTATTTGACATATTTTTCATTAATGTCTGAGGTCGCAACACTAAAATCGGCATTCACAAGTAAAGGTGGATGTTTGGTGGCTTATGTAGGGAAACAGACAAATGTTTTAAATAAACATTTAATAAAAATTAATATGTATTTTTTTTGTAGTTTTGATTTAATTTCTTTATTAAAAATGGCATTTATTACCAGTTTTATGAAAATTCCAACATCCTTTGCAATCATAATGGTTTCATTTTCTGAGTGAAAATTTTTACTGCAGATCTCCATTTTCTATGATAATAGTTTTTGTAAAACCTTTGGTCTTAACATGTAAATTCTTGTTATGTAAGATATTAAGGTTTCTAAAAATATAACTTTGAGATTATTTTTATACATAGTAATTGGGGAAAGATCAATTTATTAATACATTCATAAAAAAAATTTTTGTTAGAAATTGTTTATGAAATATGTGTGCTTATTTTTAAAAATTTTGTAAAAGTATTTTCATTTTTAGGGAGTTTGTTGTTCATGTTATGCATGGTCTGCTATTGGAGCATTAGAAGGCCAATATAAACGGAAAACTGGTAATTTAACTTCACTTAGTGCACAACAGATAGTGGACTGTTCTAAAAGTTATGGTAAGATTGCTATTTTAACAACAATTTATGAGAAATAAGGTTTTGATAGCCTCAATAAAGCTGTAAAAATCAAAAAAAAAAATTAATTCACTTTTAGTTATAAAATGCTTAAACATGCAAAAATCCTTTGAATTGGCTATTAAAAAGATTTACATATTTTTTAATTTATCTTTTTAATAAACTTCTTATTTTCTCTATTGTCTGAGTGGTAAATGAGTTTGTTTATATGATAGTTAATGTTTCAAATTCGTGAGTCAAATTTACAACCAATTTTAGAAAGCTGCAAAAAAATAATACCACTATTATAGATCCTTCTATCGGCCAAATATGCTTGATTATTGCAAATTTTAAAGCACATTGAATATAGGTTAGTGCCTGTTCAGACCATTTACATAAGTTTTCTGTGTGTTATATAAATTAATTACTACTTCTCAATAGTTTATAGAATTTCCAACAGTAAAGTCGTAATATTAACTCGCTGTAAATCGCAAGATTTTGCATAAGTTAATTTGTAAAGGAAATAGTGGACTTAAACAGTGGAGAAAACAACAACTTCATGCTTCCAAATCAAGATGCTTTAGATTTGCCTATATAAATGGACATTTAGATTAAAGACAAGATTGCCATTCTTGTCTTTATAACAATCGCTATCTTGTGTCGTAATTTGGAAGATCCCTCTATTGGCAAAATATGCTTGATTATTGCAAATTTTAAAGTGCATTGTATACAGGTTAGTGCCTGTTCAGACTATTTACATAAGCTTTCTGTGCACTATATAAATTAATTACTACTTCTCAAAAATACTAAAAAAAATCAATATATAAGCCATGAAGAAAATGTGAATTCAGTAGATAAAGTCATGTTTGAATGTGATGTTTAGTGAGGAAAGAAAATAGATGTGATAGTATAATATTTACATTTTGTTTTAGCTAGCATATTATTATATTTATGTAAAGAAAACAACTCAAAAAATGCTCAGAAAATAATCAGTACATGTGCTTTCAACTATATAAGTGTAGCATATTTGAAATGTGATATTTAGTGAAAGAGAAAAAGGATGTTTATTACCATATTTATCTTTTACTTTTAATTACTGTAAAATTGAGATAAAAACAATGGCTTTTAGACTGGCTACATTTTTCAGATTTAATATGTTCTGTTTCTACCACCACTATCTCTGAGGTAAGAATAGCAAAATGATGTTAGAGTTAATTATCCCTTGGTAAGATAAAATAAAACCCAAAGTGGCTCAATAGTTTTACACTATTTATTAACATATACTTATAATGATGAACAAATATATATTAGATAAAATGTTGCAACAAGATATAAATACAAATAAATTAACACATCTATTGTATATGAGTCTTTTCACTGTTTTGAGAAATATAAGTCCTTCCACTTAATATATAGATTGGCTAACTAAGCAAAACAAAACCAATCCTATAAGCCATTCAGCATTTCAAACCATAATAACATTGGGGAAATTTGTTATAAACCCTAATCAGCTTGATAACCTTCAAGAACCAAGATCTTTGGAAAATTAAAATGTTCCCCACAGGATTATTCCACTGCTTTTAGCTGGTGAAAAAAAATACTAGTTGACCCCCACCCACAATGATTGGAAATAAGTCTCCAATAAAGTTTGCCTTCATAATTTTAGCACTCATGGTATGGTTGTGAAAGTGCAAAATGAAGTACTTTATTTAACTTAGGATAAATTTTGCTTTCATGAATGTTAACACATAAGGGATGTTATATATGTGTGGAATAGGATACAATGTTTAACTTTGGATGTAGTTTTATTTTCATGGCTTTGCCACTTGTAGCATTATGTATGTTTGGAAAGAAATTGTCTGGATAATGAAGAATTAATTATAGTTTCCCTTGGAACTTATATTAAAAACAATATTGTGAGTTATCTTCTTAAAATTACAATAGTGTTACAAGAAATAAAGCTGCAAAGGAAACTATTCTAGTTATTGTAGTACTCATGGAATAATTATTTCCTTGAACAATCATTCTTTGTCCTTGGCATTTATAAATTAAAGGTAGTAAAGGATTTCAATTTTGGAATAACCCCTAAAACAAAGACATGCAATTTCATTAACTTTCAAGGATAATTTGATTAAAATATATATATCCTACTTGTCAAATATCATGGATTCCCAGAGAACCTACATGCAAATCAAGTGATTTATGAGTATTCCTTATAAATAGAGCTGAAGAAGCATATATTATTTAAATATATATATATATATATATATATATATATATATATATATATATATATATATATATATATATATATATATATATATATATATATATATATATATATAAACTATATTTGTCATTAAGTTTATGAAATGTTATTAACTGATTGACTAATAGCCAATGGATTTAAATAACATGTATTTAAATCAAGTGTAGTAATTTAATGAACATGCATTTTATGCTTTATTGTATTTTGTGGTATCTTTTAAATATGTAACCTTCATTATATGTATAATTTATTGTATAAAATAATTACTTGTTAACTTGGGTATGGAGAATGATGAGAGTCAATTTTTGGAAACAGTACTTGTGGAAAGGTTCCATGATTCGTTCAATAAATCTATAATATATCATTACCACATGGCTTAATCCTGTATGTCTTTTTAGGATTCTGTACTTATACTAATGTTATAATATTAGGTAATATTATTTTATACAATTTGGTTTATGGTTGATATCTCAATTGTTTTCTGTAACAGAGTTTTATTACATTTTTTGGTCTTGAATCATGCTTGCAAAACAGCATGTGCCTTCCAATTTAGTAGATTAATGGGAGTGATTTATTTCTATTTTATCTGGATAATCCACAAAATAATTATTACTATTGATTTGTATATCCTTTGAGTTTGTTTCAGTAATGATAGCTAATCCACTGGACATTCTGTAATTATGCTAGTTGCTCTGGTGATGGTTAGAAAACCCATAGGTTACTTACTACTCATTATTCTTTGTGCAGATGAATACACCCACGTGTATATCATTGATCCTCATTATACAAATGTATGTTTGAGTAGAGTCTCCATACATTATGATGCTTACATTGTTTCCCTCCTCTTAATGTTTGTTGTATGTGTTCTGCATCAGATATAAAAGGTCATTTAAGTGAATTATGGACATAATATTATAGGTAAATTATATGATATCCCAACTCAGCATTAAATTTTTTTTAAATTTCATATCTCATTATATTCAAATTTCATAGGTTTATCATTTTCAATTGTTTTCATCATTATTATAATTTGGGATATAGATGCATTGATTCTGGTTTTGATGTATATTTAAATCTACCCTCATCCCTATAAGAATAAAAATCAAATCATTTGTAATATATTTTTACATTGTATTATCTGAAACTCATGCACATATCCATGCATAGAAATAAGCACATGTGATAGTATTTTATTTTAATTTGTTTATTTACATATACTTAATTAATGAACATTGTCCATATAGAATAATTACATGTGAAGATATTTTATGTTATTCATCATTTATGTAAAATTATGAATATTGTTATCCAATTACTCTTTTCATATTTATTGAGTCATAAATAAAAGTTAATTTGATAACCTAAATTATCTGTGCCACTGCTATTAGTCATATATAGAGTCAGAAATCCAATGTAGTAAATAGACCATAAATATTACAGCACATATTGTCCCTAATGATGATGTATGCAAGGTTTACTGAAACATCCAGAAAATATTTTAATGTTTGTTCTTGGGTATTTTGTGATGTATAACATATAATAAAATCACATTTACCTTCTGCAGCACCACTGCATTGCTTTGTCAATTCTGGAGTATAATCCAGAATCTGTTACTCCCATTGATATTTGTGACATTAATATCTAAATTAATAATAAATTTGCTAGCCAGTATAACAATTGAATGTATTTTTTAAAACTATAACAGATGCCTTATTTATCCCTAAGAGTTTCATTGTTATTGATTTTGATTTGATATTTTGGTTAATGAAGAAATAACTTAAAATTTATATTGCTTACCTTCCATTGCAAAGCATTTACCCTATAACACGTTTCTGTACTTTAAACTTGAATACATGATGACTACATTTATGATATTATGGAGCTGATTATAATTATTACTATCTGGTTTAATAGCTCATATTTACTATGTAATGATTAGTGATTTCATAGATTATATCATCTTGTCTATGGTCAGCTATCAGGTCTAAAACAAATAAAATTGTAAATAAAGGGCATAGTGTGGTTTTAAGAAACAATCATCGAAAGAATGATTAAAAATCATAAATTAAGATTTGGGAATAACATTTTAAAACCGAGTAATTAAGGAGAATTATAATTAATTAAAATAATAATACAGTTAATTTAGGTAATTTGATGACCTTCAAATAACACTGCAATTAGTCTTCACGGTGTACCCTGGCCTCAACTGGATTGTATGGTAATAGCTTTATATTGATTTTATTAAAAGACTGCTCATGTTCTTGGTTGATAAATTTCTTTTTTCAGTTCACTTACTATACATATATGTCAAATAATGTATTTGTTTGATGGCTCTAATGTTCGAAAAAGCATTTTTATGAGGGTTTATTTTTTACAATTACTCCATTTTTCACACACTCTCTTTTACAATAAACTATTTAACTAAAACTTTTATCAGAAAAAGATGTTCTGAAAAACAGCCAGTCACCACCTGTTGTAAATGGCAGGCACCATTTGTTCATGTTGGTTATTTGTTTGTAGACATTTTCCATTATTCTATTCAAATTCTAGCTATGTTTTTTACTCACAGTTTTTTAACAAGTATTTGACGCAGCACCACATGTTAGCAAATCTTTATATTTTTACTCTTACAAGTTAGATTTTTTTATTCCTACATAGCAGCAGTTACAATGAGAGAGAACAATGTAAAGAAGTGCATTTTGTAGTCTTTCAATTGCAGAATTGTGTGACCAGACATATGTAGACAAATTAACAACTATTTTACTTAGTTTTGTTTTCTCTTTCATTTTAAATTAATTAATATTTTAACTTGAAAATGAAATAATTTTATAGATTAATAAACAGAGCAAAATTCTCCATACAGTATTGCCACCTGTGCTAAACAGAGTAATCAATGGATGCCAGAAGGCTTGTGCATAAAATCCCTATCTAATGCCTACTCATCCAATATCCCCAAACTAGTTTCTGGCTTGTGGCCTTCGTCAGTGAGGAGCTTTGGATCTGAGAGCACTGCATCTAGATCTTAGGATCTAATGCAACCCTCTAGCAACCACCTTTTATCTCTACTTAACTACTAAACTATGAAAATGAAATTGAAAACACAAAAAATATTTTCAATCTAAGCTCAATAGCTTATATAGTCATATGGGTCTGAACTCAGTTCAGCACCCATACATTTTGGTGTCTTTGGTTCTTTTACAACCATAGCCACTTCTATCCTATTAGGCAGGATTGGTGTTAAACCATTAAGCATCACATGATCACATTTCCTATACTAGCACATTAATTGTTGATAAACAGAGCAAAACTCTCCATACAGTATTGCCACCTGTGCTAAACAGAGCTCTGTTTATCAACAATTAATGTGCTAGTATAGAAAATGTGATCATGTGATGCTTAATGGTTTATAGATTAATGTTGATACAGATCTGCTTATTTACTAACAAATAAGATCAAGTTTACCAACAAATATTTCCATACAACCAAATTTTTTAATACTTTATGAAGAAACCAATGTTATAACTTCACTTATTTTCACAAAGCTAATAAATCTAAATAGGTTTATTTGGATTATATTAATACAACTGCATACAGAACTTTACCCATATGTTACATCTACCCTTTTAATCTCTTTATTAAATATAATTAAAAAAATACAATTTGAAATTTTCTTTGTCTTTTATATTATTTTTAAAAATGTCCCTTTATTTTTAATAAGTGAGGATTGAAAAGTTTGAACCCATAAACAATAATGTACTGATACATAACCTCTCGCCAAAAATAAAATAAAAATGGACATATGGTTTAACTTAACTCTGAATATATATTATTAATTCACTAACTATTTAATCTATTTATTTAATTTTCGTTTTTGTACTTTCTTTTATACTCTTAACTTTATTTGATCTTGATGAACTTTAGAGTGTTCCAAAACTTTATCGGTATTCTCATTTTGAGTTTCACTATTAAGCATCATAACTGAAATTACAAATGTACACTTGTGAAAATATTGAAAATGGATCTGTAGTAAGAGACATATACAATGATCATGTATAAATATATGGAAGCAAACCAAATTCATTTACAACTATAAGCCAAACAAAATAAAAATCACAAGAATAATTCAGAAACTCCTCAATTAAATAAAATACAAAGTTTGCCTTTCTCAAAGTAATGCTCTTAGAAGTAATAATGGCCAAGCAGGTTCATTTATTTACCTTAGAATTCTCAAAATATTTTATAAATCACTGGCAACAATGTATATGATCATCTGAACACAAAAACTCTCCATATACCATTCATATATTCCAATAATGCACATCAATATCACAATCTTGTGTTCTCCAGCATTACTGAAAACATTACACATGCCAACTTTCTTTATATCCTGAATTCATCATAACAAGTTTATAAGCTTGCTTGTGACTACAACATTTGAACATTATATGGCATTTATAAGTTCGTATATTCACATCTGACTTTATAATTTGGACATTATATGGACCATTAACTTAATTTTCTTTCTTCATTTTTTTCTTATAATTTTTATCCAAAATCATATGCATAATCATCAACAATTACCAGTGTACCTTTCTAATATTGGTTGGTCCTTACATCAGTCAAGGTACTTTTTTTTATCAGTGATGATGTTTTCATCTGGATTGATTTGGAATAGGTTTTACCATCATCTGGGTTACCAGTTATCATTAAATCATTTTTCACATTTGATTTTATTAATGAGTTTGCTGGCATTTTATTTGTGCCCAGAAATAAAGATCCAAGTTGTGATTGAGCTGGAGTAACTGATTGTCTTTGACTAGTATAGCTTCTAGATTGCCTTACAATTCTGGTTTGATCTATACTACCAGTCATCCTTATCCTCTTTTCATTCCAATATGGTTGTAATCTAGTATTATCTCTTAACCACAAACACATATAACCACAAACACTTTATATGAGGTTTTTTTTTTTAAATTTATTAAAGGACTTATTTTTATCCATACTATTTCTAACCTGAAGATGCATATTTAGGTCAATAGCATTCAAATACTTTCCCATGTTTGATAGTTTTACTGTTTGTGCTTAAAATATCTGCTTCACTTTAAATGACAGATTGTAGTGTACTATTCAAATAATTTGACTTTACAAAAAAGTACATGTATTAAGAGTTGTCAATTTAATCACTTGATGTATAGTTGCAACTATCAATCCAAAGCTTTTCATGTATCACTTGTTACTGGATTCTTTCTAGTCTTTTTTATTCCAAAAATTATTGCAAATCACCAGTTGGGTTACGTCACACACACTAATATAATGTATGTGAATATATATATATGTAAAATAAAGGAAAAGTAGAAATAAACATAGAATAAATTTTTGTAGATATTTTTCTATATTTTCTAAAATAAAATAATAACAAGTAAAGGGTTAAATAACTCTGGGTTTAAAATAAAATTTCATTATGAAATTAATACTTTAAAAAAGGTCTTAATAAATATAAATATTGTATTATTATTAATTATTACTCTGATTTTGAAATTTAAAAACACCCTGTTGTATTTTTGAAATTTTAATTAAACAAAATTTTTATCTATTAGAAATCCCCTATGTAAAAACATGCATATGTTTTCAAAGAGATTAGTGAGATAAAAATAAAAACTCTGTTTTTAATCAAATTGCTGTTATCACCGTAGATGAGTCTATAAAAGGGCTGATAACAAATTAACTCCAGTCTGGGTAATGATTTTTGAAGAGAGCAGTTTGGATTGTAGTTTTTTGTGAGAGCTGAACAGAACAGCTTGGCTACTAAAACTTTTTGAATAAGTGGCAGAAATTAGCTAACCAAAATGGATAGCTGCAGTTTGTTGTTAGCTGTAGTAGAGAGTTGGCAAAATAGTTACCATAAACTGAGGTTGCTGAAGGCAAGATAATAGACCGTTTTCCTTAGCAGGAGTTTGAATTCACCTAGAGAAAATGACCCACTTCTTTCTGTAGAAATTCATAGCCTTAAACAATGAGGATGGTTGCTTGCCTAAAATTCTATCAAACCAAGACAGCTGATTGCCTGGAATAATCCTAGATAGAGCAGAGACCAACTACAAATCAAGATTTTGCATTGATTGCATACTTTTATCTGATGATGACAACAAACATGGATTAAATTTTTCTAATGGACCAAAAGAACCAGCTTGCTAAACAAATAATTATATAGATGCTGACTATCTAAAGGCAGAGAAGAACAGATAAAAATATATACAGCTGTGGTGAGTAAAGTTATATATGATAACAAACTTTTAAATAATTTCTTTAGTAAAATTACATTTTGAAAGTGATGCATGAATTTGTACTTTTTATGTTTATGGTGGGTGTATGGTTGAGCAGGGCTGTGTGGATGCAATGTGTTTATGGTGCTCCGAAGTATATGCTCAGCACTGTCTAGACCTAGATATTGAGCTCCCAGGGTAGTCCAGCAGTGTATATGTAGGCCTCATGAATAGGCCTTGGTCTCATGAATAGACCTTTTCTAAAGCCCCTAAGACTCATAAGAGATGAGCAGGGCTGGCTCAGTGCCTGATATTTTTTTCTGGATACTATTTCTTGTGGATGATCTGTCTATGTACTTAGAGGGGGAGTGCTTAAAAATGAGGTATTTTCTCACGACATCATGGGGCATTGTGTGCTTAGTCCATTCTTGACTATCTACTTATCATGACATGAAGAGCTGCACTGCACATATTCACTTTTCCTCTCTCACCTTGCCTATTTCATCAGCATTAACTAATCAAGCAGAAAGACATTTTGAAATTTATATTTTCTTAATTCTAGAAAATGATTTTATCTTTCGTTTATTGAAAAAAAAGAGACATTTTAAATCAATCAACAATCATCTGTCAAAAATTTGATAGTGCTTGTTTCAAGAAAAAGTCTATTCAGCAAAGAGAATAAAATTGCAAGAATAATCTGTAATAATTTTATTGTGATAAATACTAATGTTATGTAGTTAAATTAATATATCTCATGTCTGTGCAAATTAGATATATATGCTTTTCAGTACTAAATGTATTTCATTTAACTGAAACTTTAATTATTTATTATATTTATATATAATTCAAGATTTGGATAATTATTTTGCAGCATGTCAAATAGGTTATTTCTCACATGCACACACACATGTATATGTGCATATGTTATCAATTATAACACATATGTAAATTTTAATCATTTTTTGTTGTTATTGAATGTCAATTGAAATTGATTAATTGTATATTATAAATTGTGCATCTGTGCACCTATATATGTAAACCATAGTAATAACTTGGATTGTAAATTTTAATTTTGTAAATCAATGTAACAATTTAAATTTTGAATAGGAATTATGTAAATTAATGTGAAAACTTGAATTTTGTAGTAATCTTGTAAATTACAGAGGGATGACTTTATTATTGTGTATCTTTCAAAATCAGAACCCTTATAAGACCTTAATCATTTATTTATTTTTTTTGTTATTAATAAACTTATATTTAATTGTTAAAAATTGTATTCCATCATCTCTTGTTCACATACAGTTATAGAGCCCATGTTTTCTGAGCTAGATTTCGGACACGGATAAATGGGGATGTGTTTAGTGCTTTGGGCATCCAGTGATGATCAATCATTATCCTGGTTGGCACAAAAGAAAATACTCTTTAAAGCCCATGCACTATTATTTTTTTATTTTACTTTAGTCTTATTAAAAATTTAGGTTTATAGTTGGCCAGTACAAGTGGCCTGAGCATTGATGATGATCAGCATTATTTAATGTCCTAGCATTATTGTTTAGATTTTGGGTAGTTGTGTATTTTAATGGATGGGCACTAAGCTGGTGCATCCAAGTCATGGTTATATAATTGCCCAAGCTGGCAAAGGCTCAGAAGTTAGCCTGGTCTACAGAAAACCCATTTCCAATCCAGTCACAAGGTTGACTGTTGATTTATTGTTTTTATGGTTCAAATCCAGCCACAAGATGGTCTGTTGATTTTATTCTGATTTATTGTACTGATTTGTTTATTCCCATCGATGATGATGATGGATGATTCTCTTAATATTCACTTGCACTTATTTTTGACTTATTATAATGCTGGTTGATGATTAATTATTATAGTTGCTCTTCTAAGGAGTTAGCTGACTGATCTCTCAATTCTCTCAGAGATTTTAATCTCATGCTCCTTAAATACTATACTACTCATATATACTTTTTTATTACAGATAATTTTTCAAATTATTGATATTTGTATTTCATTAAATGGACAGGGAGTGATGATGTTTTTCCATCACCCAGCTCCACTCTCTTTATTTATATCACCCCGATACCTTCATCCCATTACAATAAGTTCATATACTCACATCTGACTTTATAATTTGGACATTATATGGACCATTAACTTAATTTTTTTTCTTCACTTTTTTCTTATAATTTTTATCCAAAAACATATGCATAATCATCAACAATTACCATTGTACTTTTCTAATATTAGTTGGTCCTTACATCAGTCAAGGTACTTTTTTATCAGTGATGATGTTTTCATCTGGATTGATTTGGAATAGGTTTTACCATCATCTGGGTTACCAGTTATCATTAAATCATTTTTCACATTTGATTTTATTAATGAGTTTGCTGGCATTTTATTTGTGCCCAGAAATAAAGATCCAAGTTGTGATTGAGCTGGAGTAACTGATTGTCTTTGACTAGTATAGCTTCTAGATTACCTTACAATTCTGGTTTGATCTATACTACCAGTCATCCTTATTCTCTTTCAGTCCAATATAGTTGTAATCTAGTATTATCTCTTAACCACAAACACTTATAACCACAAACACTTTATATGAGGTTTTTTTCTTAAATTTATTAAAGGGCTTATTTTTATCCATACTATTTCTAACCTGACCATGCATATTTAGGTCAATAGCATTCAAACACTTTCCCACATTTGATAGTTTTTCTGTTTGTGCTTAAAATATCTGCTTCACTTTAAGTGACAGATTGTAGTGTACTATTCAAATAATTTGACTTTACAAAAAAGTACACGTATTAAGAGTTGTCAATTTAATCACTTGATGTATAGTTGCAACTATCAATCCAAAGCTTTTCAATTATCACTTGTTACTGGATTCTTTCTAGTCTTTTTTTATTCCAAAAATTATTGCAAATCACCTCATGATACTAAACACAAAAAGATAGTTTAGTTATTAAAAGACTCCATCAATTTTTTGAATGACCCTTTAGTGATTATAAGCAACAATTACTTGTCTGTTTTGTCTTAAGCAATTCAACTGAAAATAGTTATTCAAATACTCAAGGTGCTTTAATGGTGATTCGATTGAATTATCTCAAATTACTTGAATATTTAGGACCTGGTTAATGTTATATTATATATCACAATTTCTTATGAATTCTGCATGCTTCTATTTAATTCCCTCACCAAACTTTTTTGAAACTATTTTATCGTTTTCATTGTAGGTTTTCAACCAGTTTTGATTAGTTCCTTTCATTTTAGTATAATCTATGTTTATCTCATTATTTATACCATCCACCTTTCTTTGGGTCTCTCTAATGCAATCTTGTATAGCTTTTTAAATTTTCTGCCCTTCAGACATTTTTCTTAATTCTCAAACTTTGAGCATTTTTATTTTTTTTATAATGATCTGAATTGTTGCTTATCCTTGTATCTGACCATTATAAATTTTTACCATTAATATGCTCTCTGTCATCAGATATCTTATTTTCTAAAATTTTCTATTCCAGTTTTTTTTTATTTGTGATATAATATTTTTGTTAAACGTTTTGCATTATTATTTATAATTTGTCAAAATTTCTTTATATTTTCTAACAACCTAGCATGAATTGCTTTCCATTTTTATCAACATTTCACCACATTTCTTGATTTCCTATTTGTATTTTTAGTAGCAACTTCCTTTGCAGCACTTTCATATTTTATTTTTGTAACCTTTGATTTATCATATGAATTTCTTCAAACTTTAAATCACTCTTTTGTTGCATTTCTTTTACACATTTTGGCATTTTTTTCCTTATAACATTTTAAATAAAGCATTCATTATCAAAACATTCTTTTTTATTGGATTATTCTGAGCTTCTTCTGGTTGCATTTTTTGCTTCATCACAACTTTACTGAAGTATTGTTGTTCCATTGTATATGATTTGCATCTAGCAATCATTTATATTTTTCTTGGGTTACTAATAATTTTCCACTAAATCCAATCAAAAATATACTTTCCTTTCCAAAAACTTTATTTTTCTATAACCATATATATATATATATATATATATATATATATATATATATATATATATATATATATATATATATATATATATATATATATATATGACCTCTTCTTCCTCCTCCAAGCTACTTCTCCACTTTCTGCACACTGTGGAGTGGATGGTCTTGAAATTGATGGTGATGGGACAGCACATTATGAAATGCCAGGGTGCCAAACTGCAATTCTAATGTAAATATTATATATTACTTTATTATTGGTTAATAATTGATCTAATTATCTACATTAATACTTGATTAATGGGTAAATAAGTAAAATTTCTAATGAATAAATACTGAGAGTGATATTAATAATAACAATAACTTCGTAATTTATTACATTTATTGGAGAATAGGAGAGTCTCAACTCAACTCCACATTGTACACTAAATCTCTCAGCTCTCCCTATCCATCTCACGTCAAAGACACAATTAAAATTTGATTAAAATTAAATCATTTCCTAGCCCATCATCATCATCCCATTCTATTTCTCTACCACACTAACAATGATACTTTAGATTTTTAAATATTAACAACTATTAATTATACACTACTTTACTTTATTGTCAGATTATTTTCCATTCACCAACTCCTTTCTACTCTCTGATAAGCTCATCTCAGGGCTGCAGAATAGCAATGTGTGAAAACGTAATACTGACAAGAATTTATGTGTGATCTACGAATACTCTCCCAGTGATTACAGTTATCGTCGACTTTGGTTTAGTCTACCCAAGCCAATGTCCACTTTCCCTTTTTTCGAATACTTAAATAAAATTTCAATTATAAATATTTGTTTATAACATAACTTAAACATTTTGAGAATTTTAAATTTTGAATAATAAAGTTTAACTGGGAAGGTATTTGTCTACCGCGGATGGAGAAATGATTTTATGGCCACTTACTGCTTTCTATATCACATGACAACCCTACTGCATATAATAAACTTTTATTTAATATTGCTAAATTTATGTAACTATAATCCACATATCTATTATTTGAGTTTGCAGTGTTTAAAATAATTTTTTTTGTCTTATAATTTTACACTGAAAGCTTTCTTGGAATTTTGAATAACAAATTAATCTCTCAAGTACTTTATTATAACGCGGTTATAAGTAATTAAAAATAATAAAATTAAAATATTAGTGTAATGACGTATGATTTAGGATAATGATTATGATTGTGGTTGGATTTCTGGAATTTGTAGAATCCATAAAAACATTGAGACAGTTTAAAATTATAACATTTTATTAATAATACTAATTTGAACGTATTTACACATCCGTAGTTCTCTCTTTTTCTCGAATAGCAACAAAATTTAAAACATTCTCATCTTATTACAAGATGGGATTCGCAACTGCGACGGAATTATCGTTTCTTTCTCATTGATGACTATACTATTCTTATTATTAATAAGCTACAAAAAATATTTAATACTATAACGAACTCTTTTTAATTTAATATACTGTAATCTATTTTAAACTCTAATAAATCTTCTTTTCTTTAATTCCAACTATAGATTATTCATTATCATATGGTTACTGATACTGGTCATAAAGAACTTTTTTTAGCTAAACAATCAACTTATAAATTCGTTATCAGTTTGAGCAAATTAATATGCCTTAAAACTGTCAAGCATTAATGAATTAGTTCTTATATGGGTCACACTTTTACACACCTATGCATAGACAATATTCAATGTGTTCAACATGAGCAAAATTTTTTTAAACCAGTCCCATGAAGATCTGCCTTGGCTGTGATCTGGAAATTTGATGCACATTGCTTATCACACATAAATATATTTTATTTTCGAAATTTGTAATTCGAAGACTATAATTTTATTGACTTTTAATCATCTATGTAAAGCTGAGCTGAGCATAATACATCATTACAACATTGTATTTTAACTTTTAGATGCCATAGAAATAATGAACTGATTCTATGACTCTAACAGCATTATTAACAATATCTACTCTTAATATTCTTCAACAAATATACATCGTAAGGAAAAAATTTGCAATCAATATCAGTGTTGGCAATGACCCATAAAACCAGAGAGCTCTTTTTCATAAGGGCTGAGATATGCTAGACTCATTGCTAGGCATATAAACATGGATGGGCTTACCCAAAGCACTATTACCATTAACACAGAAATCATCTTATGGTGTAACATAAACATTGGGTGGGAAAATTATCTGCAACTTCTAATTACTTTAAATTTTACTAACTACTTAATGAGTGAGTCCCATGCTCCATCTCAACTGGCTAGGTAGTGATAGCTCAACCAATCTCAAACATTCAAGGGTCACTCATAAATCCACTCACATATATGAGAATTTAAATTTAATTTCTACACATAAAATATTGCACTGATGCATTAGCTAATAGTTTTATTTGTTTAAATACACTTACACATAAAATTAATTTAGACCTTTAATAATTAAAATAAGAAATGTGCCTCATTCATAATAAATTTCTCTCAACTGGGACATGGTTATCTTTTTTCTCAACAACATGCATTCAAAGATAAACAGATATCAATTTTATTTGTAATTAAATTTCGCAGTAATAACTCATTCTAATAAATATCTTATACACTATATCCATTCATTCATAATTCTTTTTTGTATCATTAAGGCAAAGCAATATTTTATCATTCAAAAAAGGCATATTTTAAAACTGCTGTGCTAACTTAACTTTAAAGAAGTAAATATTTCACTAACACTTAACTTATACTATAATAAATGGTACTATAATGCATCGAACGAATGGCTTACAGAAACAAATAACAATTAATAAAAAAATACTTATAGTCTCTTTTAGCACAGTCGTCCCAAGTTTCTTTCATTTTCATGCAATGGTAATTATCTCATAATAGTTCTCTGTGCATACATTATCTGACAATCCATAAAAATTTAAAAGCATTTTATTATATAATCCACAAGGTTTTTATATTTATGAGCAAAACACATTTTTCTTTTCCTTATTGAAATTTGGTATTTCAATATCACATTCTTTTAAGATACGCGAGAAACAATCCAGAAGGTTTTTCTTTAAAATTCACATTATCCAATTTTTTTTAAGTGTCATAGCATCAGCCGGGACGCGAACCCTCAACCCGGGCAATTGCCTGCAAGTGCAAGGCAGTCGCGCTGACCTCTCGACCACCAATGCAAGACATATGTGTCGATAATTTTTTAACATTGATTTAATTTCTTTCAGGTAGTTTATGTTTTTTTAAATAGGATTTCATTTATCATTATACTATATTTTAACCAGCTTTATTTTAATTTATGCTGTTGATGAATAAGTTTTTCATCCACAACTGATTATCCTTGAGGTATATTTTTTATATAAATTATAGCACTACATTCCTGGAAATGCTTGAGGGTTTGTGATATTCTTAGTTTGATAAACAGATCGATACTCTTTCACATAATAATCTTTTTTCATTGATAGATTAGCTCTTTCAAATATTGATGAGGCAGACAACATTTTAGGTGGGATTTGGCATATACATTTGTATTGTAATTAAGTTTTACACTTTATTTTCATAATAATTATTTTCTTTTTAAATCTCTTGTAACACAAATATTAATAATAATTATAAACAATGAGAATTGCCAATTCCTCTACAAGCTTTATGATAAATGCTTAGCCAAAGCCAGCACTTAAAAGATCTCTGTCAGGAACTCCCCAAACCATTGACCATAGTTTCGTGCTTTGGCACTCCTCAGAGAGGTGTCAGGATAGGTTCAGACAACCTCTCTGAGGAGTGCCAAAGCACAAAACCATGGTCAGGGGTTGGGGGGGGTTCCTGTCAGAGATATTTTAAGTACTGGTTTTGTCTAAGCATTTATCATAAAGCTTGTAGAGGAATTGGCAATTTTCATTGTTTATAACTTACAAGCTTAAGAGATAGGGTCATGTGATCTATGTCTCTTATTTTGACTTTTTAATAATAATAATTGTCTGTCACTAGAATTGCATAATTAAAACAAACATTCATTAAGCTTATGGTTTCCATATATTTCTTGAAGTAAAATTTTGTCTTCGACTAAAGTTGCATTAATTTCTGATTAATTGAGGTGATAATGATCATATAAAGAATCATGATGATGATCAACGTCAGTAAGAATTAACATATGCCTGATGTGGGAAGCTTAAGCATGTACCATAGTATAAATTTTGATTCAAAATTTTAATGAGAGATTGATATAGGACGCACAATACAATAAAATGTCCTGTTAGTTTAAATTAATGGTTTTAAACCTGAATAGAATTGTACCCTAGTTCAAAAGAAGAGATGACACTTACTAGAAAATGGCTGAGTTTTATATTATGGTTTCCAAAAATAAAATTTTGTCTTTAGCCAATGTTGCATTAATTTGTGATTAATTGAGATGATAATGATCATATAAAGATTCATGATGATGATCAACTTCAGAAAAAATTAACATATGTCTGATGGGAAAGCTTAAGCGCGTACCATATTTTCACACTAGTATAAATTTTAATTCAAAATTTTAATCAGAGATTGATATATGAAGCACAATACAATAAAATGTTTTGTTAGTTTAAATTAATGGTTTTAAATCCGAATAGAGATGTACCCTAGTCCAAAAGAAAAGAAGCCATTTATTAGAAAATGGCTGAGTTTTATAATCCCTTGCTGGCAACCAATCTTTAAAAGATGTCTTCTGTCAATTAAAACATATATTTCAATTTTTTCTTCTATATGGCATAGCATCAGATGGGAGGCAATCCCACAACAACCATGTGCAAACAACTTCCTGCTTGCAAGGTGATTGTGTTGACCTCTTGACTAACAATGCTTGACAGTAATTGGTGGTTTACTATTGTTTTCAAAATTAATTATTCACATTCAAACAGAAATCATGTGGTTTGTGTTAGATCTTTTCCTGATTTTCATGAAAATTTTTTTGAAAGAACAAACTGAAAATGTTGATTAAGTAAAAAAATCCATAGCAGACTGAAAATTAATATAAAATAATCGTTCTTTCAATTAGAATTTCAATGATACCTACACGCTTAATAATAATTAATAGTTGTTTCTATAATTAAAGCTTTGTCTGCATTCAGTACATGCAATTCTGCTTAAATAGTATTAACACATTTATTAACCTTTGATTTCTTATATAAACTTCTTTCAATAAATCTTCTACAGACAAGCAAAACTCTCCATTCAGTAGTGCTACCATGTGCCAACCAGAGTAATCAATGGATGCCAGAAGGCTTGTGCATAAAATCCCTCTCTAGTGCCTACTCATCCAATATCCCCAGACTAGATTCTGGCTTGTGGCCTTCATCAGTGAAAAGCCTTGAAACTGAGAGCACTGCACCTAGATCTTAGGATCTAATGCAATCCTCCACCATCTTTTA
>JAQFVV010013971.1:0-59672 GCA_028023455.1 Epiperipatus broadwayi
TGTAACGCTATTCCTATATTATTTTGATTTTCAAATAATGTGGCTGGAACGAATAACATAATTAATTTAATATTATATACAGTGCTAGTGTAGAAGATTTATTACCTTTTAAATAGAATTAAAATAATATTCATATAAATCATTGTAGAAAGTTTTAAACTAAACCAATTCTGATGATCCCTATTTTCACTTACAAGTTTTAATTATATAAATATCATTTATCTCTGTATTCCAAAAATTATTTTTCCTAATCTATATCATTCTTCTTTTAAATACCTGAAATGCATTCATTAGATGTGATTTAATTATAAGGATTTTATTATCACCTAGAAGCGCAGAAAATGACTAGATTTGAGTTTAATTCATATTACTATGGTGATCTTAACATGGCAATAGAAGAACTCTATTGATTTAAATTTTACTATTACTCTATACAATTCAATGTTAATACCAGTATAGTATTAAAATAGTCTAGACTATTTGTGAGTTATTTAACATCATCAGTGATGTAACATTGTATTTGATAAGCCCAGCCACTAGGGAGATCAATTTCACTTGGACTACAATATGGTGAGTCAAGAAATACTAATTATCATGTAAATATTATATGATCACAAACTATCAAAATTTTTTTCTATTAAGGACATTTTAATATATGTAACACAAATCATCATCATTTTCAACACTAATCCATCCATAGCAGAATGACAGTCTCTCCAAGTTGAACCTAGTTTTTCGATCCATAGCCTTCCTTCTTTACGTCATACCAACATGTGGTGTATTTCTAGGTTTTTTATAATATGCCAACTAATTTAACTTTTATCATCATCTCTTCTTAAAATATATCCAGCCCAGCTTCATTTCAGTTTCTTAATTCTTTCAATGATATCTGTTTGTTCTCTCATCAAAGAATTTCACTTAGGGTCCCTTCTTGTTATTTCCACATATATCTCTTCATACTTCCTTATGTGGTCTGATGTCTGTATATTGCTCTAATAGGAGCTGGTAAAAGATGTCTATTAAAAAAACTTATTTTGCAAATATATAGCCAAATTTCCTTTTAATATTGACTTCTACAAAGTACTCCATCTAAGTTCAATTATATGATTATTTTCATCCATTATATTTTCAACCGTACTAATAATTTGACCAAAGTATAACTATTTGTTAATAAAAAATTTATATTTTTTAAAATATAGCAGTTTCATATTTAGTATTTAACAAATTCAAAGTTTCATATTATAACAATTTTTACAGTCACTTAATTTATGAATACTTTATTATTATTATTATTATTTTGCAATTTTTTTTCGGAACAAATATGTATATGCTTTAACTTTTTTATGGATTAGTTTTTATACTATTTGCTAAAAGACTGATTTGCAAATGTAATAAATAAGAGCATTTTATGTGATGCACTGTGGCTTCTCCTTTATTGGAGTCACTATGCCCAGAGAAACTTGTTAGCCATTTTACTTTCCCATTCCCCACCCTGTTTTTCCCATATTCTTCTCTATCCTGCTCCATACCATTTACACAAACATAATCTTTGTCAACTCTATGGCCTTTATATCTAAATTCCCCTTATCTTTTCTCAAATCCAGCATAAAAACCCAAGAACCCACTTTGTGTAATCACTTTGTTTATATTTATTTTCCTACAACTTTATTATTTGCACTCTTTCTGCTAGTATGCATTTACATTCAATTAACAGATGCCTAATATTTTCTATATCTTCCTTACATAACTTGCAAACTGAATTACTCATATTTTTCCATTTATGTGTATATTCCTTTGTTGCTAAAGATTCCTGTTTGAGCCTTAAACACTAAACTATTTTCCTTGCTATTATCATAAATTAACTCGCACCCAATATTCTGTTTACTTTTATATATATTTAAACTCTTTTTACTCTCCATACTAGTTCTCCATCTCTCCAACTCCCTATTTTTTATTAATGCATCTATTCTTCTATCCCATTCCTTGCCACTATAACACTCAACAATTCTCCTAACACAATCATTCCACCTTTTGTATAAGTATACTGACATAAAGTCTTTATCCAAATCTTCTGCATACCATACTACCTTTCTCACCCATCTTGTTGCCTGCCCTTTACTCATAACCCAATTAAATACTATTTTGGCTATTCTCTTATTATCCATAAATTGCAATCTACCGAATATTTTCATTTTGCTTTTGCATCTCTCATATAAAAACTTGACCATCCCATTTCTCCTTGAATTGCCTCCTTTGCAATCCACACATCTGCATCTAATGCATGTCTTCCTACTTCTCTTTGTACTTTTTCTAAGTAATCTAACACCCCTTTACTAACACATAGCGCATCATTACCATATGTTAACCCTGCTACTGCCACTCCCTTCCATACAATTCTAGCTACATCATATTTATTATATGAAAACACTGTTAATTTCTTTATCAGTCCCTTTCTTTTCTTTGCTTCATTTATCCATTTTTTCTCCCATTCATCCAAGCAATTTCTCTGATTACTTAAGACGATTTCGAAATAGTTATACCTATTCACCACATTTAACTTTATATCCTCCAATAAAAATTCTTTCTCTTCTCTTTCCCCAGCATTTATCATTACTTTTGATTTTCCTTCACTAAATTTAATCCCCATCTCTTTACCCACCCTTGTGCATGTCTTCAGCATAACTTCCATATCTTCCCTACTTTCTATGCACAAGAAGATATCATCAGCAAATAAAAGACCTGATAATGTATATACCTCCTTGCTATCTATTAATGATATCTTTACCCCTCTTCCTAGTCTTTCTATTGCTCTCTCCATTTTTCTCAAATACAACAAAAACAAAATAGGTGACATAGGGCATCCTTGCCTTAGTCCCACTCCATTTTTAACTTTAACTGATTCTATATTTCCTAATTGATATGTATAATAATTATTTTCATACAATCTCTTAATAAGATCCACTAAAGCTCCATTCATTCCCAAATTTACTAAACTTACCCATAATCTATTTCTATTTACTCTATCATATGCCTTCTCTATATCAATAAAAACCATATATAACTGTCTACCTGAATTCCTATTCATATTTATAAGTTGTGTGACTACAAATAAACTATTTCCTATATATCTATCTGATTGAAAAGCTCCTTGCATTTCTCCTACTATATTATTTTCTTCCATCCACTTTGTGATCCTTCTAGCCACCATATATGCAAAAACTTTATATAACACTGATGTTACAGTTATCGGTCTATAATTGTTTAACTTTCTACGATCTTTACCCTTTCCTTTAAATAGTAGCCTTCCTCTTGTATTATTCCAGCTATTTGGAAATCTCTCTTCTATGCCATCTTATTAAAACATGATAATAGGTTTAATTTTGCCTTATTTCCTAAATTCATCACCATCTCTGCTGACCATTCATCTAAACTCTTGCCTTTCCAATTTTTTTCCTGCCTCATTCAATTCATTTTCTGTAAATCTAATATTTCCATTACTATATGCTTTCATGTTTATTATCACTCTGTCCTTCACATCTAACAGCTTTTCTATATCCATTGCATACTTATTTAAGATTGTCTCTAATTCTTCTCTAGAAATGCACTATTCCTTCATCATCTAATAGTATTATTTCTCTTTCCCCTCCTTTCTTTAATATATTTCCAAATTTTTTTACTCCCATTTCTTCCACTTTTATTAATATCTTCCAATTTACTATTTAATTTCATTTTTTCTCTATAATTATCTATTTTAGCCAACTTTTTTTTTTTAAAAATATTTTTCCCATTTAATATTAACATCTTTTTTACTTTCTTTGTTCTAAACAGCACATTTATATTCTTAGTATGCTTTTTGCCTCTCTTTTACATTTAATTTCTTCATTGGTAAAATGCTATCTGGCAATAGATTGTGGAACACTAGATGGATTAACTTCTGTAGTATAATATTATCATATATTTAATAATTACTCTGCATGGTAAAGTATAGTAGTGGAATGGGTAATTCTTCAGCTCAAGGTCCATAGATCATATTTCTATTTATCTTTCCATTCTCAAACTTCCTATAAACTTCCAAGCAACAAACAATTTATTTTCATTCAATAACAAATATATTGAGTATAATTCCATGGAGTAATTTCTTCATGACCTTTCTTGTTAAATTGCTGTCTGGTGATGATTGTGACATTTGATATTTTTTACTAACTAGGATAGAAGTCGTTTGTATAAAAAAATCCTAAACGTTTTTGGAAAATCTTAAACAATATGAAAAAGCTTAACAAATAACCTATAGTGCTGAAAGCCTGTTCTATTTAACCCCAAATGAGATCCTTTGAATTAAATATAATAAAAACCGAGCAAGTTATTCAACAATTTATGATAGCATATAATTTTATACACGTATGTTTAAATGAATGTACCACGATGGTAAACCTGAATGTCCAAGGGTGGTAGTGGCATTACAAGATGTAAAGAAATCAAGTTCGATTCATAGTCTGAGAAAAGTTTAAAATTAAAGAAATATCAATTCGATAAATGGACGAAACTTATTGCCAATTCATGGGTTGTCATATATTGATCACAAATAAACATATGATAATTTTATATTCAAGTTCTATATATTGATTGTCAGTAAATTAATTGTAAATATTTTGGCATCATCCATATAACATTCTACGCTGACAATTATGTTAACAGGTCTACATTACATTACGATTAATTATAAAACACTAGATTAAATTAAACTACTTACCTTCTAAAAAATTAACATTCAGCAAAATTTTAAAGCTCATATCTGTACGGGTAAATCATTTAACCTTTTCTTACTATTTAATAAAACCTAAAATAATACTCCTGCAATATATGCTTAACATTTCATTGCTATTTATAAAGCACATACTAAGCAAAGATATAACAACAAAAAATCACGTGAATTATCACTTCAGAGAACGAGACTTAAAAAATAAAAAGTAATCATCCACCAGGCTAATGAAGAAATAGAAGACTGGTAGGCTTCACCCACTTTATTTCCGCTGAAAGAGGATGTAGGGCTCTGCTTACAGACATACACGGTCTTTATTACAGGTTATGTAAGCTCTAAAGCTTGTAAAAACAATGTACATAAGTACTGTAAATAAATATTCTCAACTTTATAAACATATGTAAATATATCTACTGTCGATACTACGTTTATTATTGTTAATATACCATTTATTGTTTATAATTACTAGATGAAAATTTATTGTATGCAATGTTAGAATCCTGTTACATTAGCTATTGCAGCTTAATTGCTTCAAATCAAACAACAGTTCTCTAATGAAATAAATATTGCACTATGTTTAACATTACTGTGAAGGCAGTTTTAATTACAAGAGCTTTAACGATAACGTTAGAAACTACTAATTTTCAAAATTATACATTTTACCTTATGAATAAAAACAATGGTAAAAGTGAACTAGTGATAAAACATTCTTACTCGATATTCTAAAAAGCATTATTTATTTTTTTCTGGCAGCGGAAGTAAACTTATTAAACACGTGCCATAATGATGTTAAAATTAAATTTAAACGTTGAAATGTAGGTTCTTACCGGCAATCATCTGCATAAATGGTTGGCACTATTTAAGTAGTAAATATACTTGTCTGCACGTTTGTAATTTTTTTTCTTTCTATCGTTTTTCCCAAAAATAATCATCGTTTTATCTACTAATTTAATCCGAATTTCTTTATTATTTTTCACTGATTATAAATTTATTCCAAGAACTCTTATCATTATATGAGTGTTCTTCAAATTAACCATTTATCTTATAAATCTAAAATTACTATATTTTCATAATAAATGACGTATTTGTAGTATTTTTTCATCACTAGCAGCCATACATAAACAAATATAGCAATTTTAACTTCAAAATAGAGTAACAAAAAGCAATGATAGGAGAAAAATAAAATATTAAAAATGAATTTGGGATTGCTATCCAATCCAGCCACAAATACGTTTACACATATTTCAATCTGGTCCATGAATCTGCTTATGTGATATTTTACTTTCGTCAAAAATTTCCTAATAAATGAAATAAACAATCGAATGGCTTATTGCTTAAGGTTTCATAAGAATTTCAATGCTTGCATACCAGAACTCTAATTGATTCAAGATAAATTGTATTTTTTTTATTAATCTTCATAAAGTAAATGAAATTTGCTATTCCCATAAAAACTATTCTCAAGCTCATAAAATACTTTTGTTTTAAAAAAATTAGAAATTTGGTTTATATGCCAATTTAATGAAAATTTTTCTTTATAATAGATTCAATAGTATCACTATCAGCAAGATGAAAAATATATTGATTGGTCTTATATCTTGCCATTATATTTCATAGATCTTACATCACACTTTTACTTTTTCTCATGTCTTTATATTACATAAATAGTGAAGATAGGGGTATAAGTTTAAAAAGATTGGATCAGAATTTCTGTGCTATGTAAGTAAAGGATGAAAATTAGATTGCAGAAATACTATCATATTGTTACCATTAGGATATGAAGAAGGCTAAAGATTAGAGAAGATGATAATAAATAAACCTACTTTAATTTAAGGGATAGAAGTTCGTACAGAATTCTCCTAGCAATGTTTTTAGCAGCAAGGTAATTAAATTATCAAAACATTAGTGGAGAAAATTATCGTTGATATTGAAAGAGGATCAACATAAATTATATAAAGAATGTAGGAGAAATTTAAAGGTAAGGAGAAGGAAAGAAGTAGAGTTTGTGACTTTGTTTAGATCTTTATAATAAAAATGAGGACTGTGAAAACTGAGTAATGGAATTAATAAAACAACTTTTAAGTGAATGTTATAGGAGGAGAAAAAAAAAAGAATATTAGGCTATCTTTAAATAAAGATTTGAGTTTGAAGACATTAATTTTATAGAGAGATTTTTTTGTTAATAAAATGAGTATGTATAGATTAAATATTAAAATAAGGTATAGTTTTAAAAGATGCTCATAGAGGGAATGGAAGTGATGTAAAAAAAAATTAAAATTGTTTCAGTTGTATAGAAATTAAGAGTTTAAAAGTGGTAAAGTTAATTAAAAAGAATTAAAAATTCTGAAAAAATAGAATTATATAAATATATGATAATGATGTTATTAATTAATGCATGTTTAAAACTGTAATGAAATAATTAAAATGTTAGAAATAAATTAAATTATTAAAAAGTTTAAAATGATAAAAATGTAGACAAATATATATTAAAAATACTAAACAATTTATGTAAAAGAAATCAATTAAAAATAAGAATAAGATAAAAGAGTAATATTAATGAAAAAATATAAGGATATATTATTATGGGATCATTAAAAAAAATATATTGATATTTTAAAATCCATAATGCAGTATGATATTGTTTATAATTTATATGTAAGTATGCATTTATAGATAATATATATTAAAATGTTGTAGCTCTGATTACTGGGTGATTGAAACTAAGCAAGAAAGAATAAATTCTATTTTGAATTACACATTGCATTGTAAAGTGTTCATATGGTATTTTATAAGAGAATATTTAATTTGTCTAATAGGGTTTTTGAATTTGTGGTCAGTGCAAAGAATGTTATAATTTTTTCTAAGAAGATATTTCGCATTTCTTCACACTATATTAGATCAACTTAATATGTTTTAAATATCTATCTTTTACATTGTATTATAATAAAAATTTTTATCAATTTATTGTGTGCAGAAATCAAGTTTTAATAGTACAGCAATTATATAATTAAAGTGCTTAAATAATTATTGTTTTATTGTAAATTATAATATTAAACACTTGTTGAAATTGATTTATTTAACAGTTGTTTTTGTTTAATCTTTCACGGTTGATTACTAATCCCAATTAAGAATTCACTCATGCACACAAAACAATTGCTTTTGATATTTTTTCATCTAATGTTTGAACTCTTATTAACATTGCTTTAATTTCTAAGATTCATTTTTTAATCATTTTCATTGATAAATTAAGAGTTTAAAAAGATGCTTGTTAATTTAAGACCTAAAAACATCACACCACAAAAGATGATTGCTTCTAACACTTTTAATTCTAAGTATCTTATTGTCTGTAGAACTAATGTATTATTTTGAAAAAGATATAGTAATTTAGATTTAGTTATAAAAAATGGTTCTTAATTTAAGGTAAATATCTAATATAATCACACACTAGACAGATTGCTGTTTTTTTCTAAATACATATGCAATGATAATATATTGTATATGTAAGTATATATTAAACATTACAAGCATAAAGTTAAACTAGTCAATATATAATTAAAATTACCCCAAATCCAAAATTCAACCAGACCAGCAAAAAAAAACAATATTAAAACACAACCAAAGGTTTCACTGCTACAAGCACACTTCTCAAGTGTAAAGAACTACAAAAACTACACAATATATATAATATTAAACATTACCCACAAATCCATTCACTTCCCATCCACCCTTAATATTAAAAGAACTCTTAAATAAGTTACTTGCTTCAGAATAATAAATTTTCAATTATAAAGATTCTTTAATTCTTCTTTTGATTTCATTTCTAAGCTTGTCTTCTTTGAGAGAAATGAAATCAAAAGAAGAATTAAATAATCTTTATTATTGAAAATTTATTATTCTGGAGCAATTAATTTATTTAAGAGTTCTTATAATATTAAGGGTGGATGGGAAGTGAATGGATTTTTGGGTAATGTTTAATATTATATATATTGTGTGGTTTTTGTTGTTCTTTACACTTGAGAAGTCTGCTTGTAGCAGTGAAACCTATGTTTGTGTTTTAATATTGTTTTGCTGGTCTGGTTGAATTTTGGATTTGGGGTAATTTTAATTATGTAAGTATATGTATTGAATAATTATTATTACAAAATATGTATGCCTATATTTTAAGATGATTTATACTATATTTATACATATGTTTAAAATGTTTGGTACTTTGGTATTATTCCTATTATGACATATTATTCTAAGTTTGCAATATGTTTAAAATAATGCCTCCAAGGGATGTGTGGACAAAGTTAATCAATAAAAATTGTCGCAGATCCCATGGATGCATTATTTTAAATATATCACAAACTTAGAATAATACATCAAACCAGATGTAATATCAAACTTCAAATCTAAAAAAAAAAAAGGAGACATATTCACTACAGAAAAAGGCAAAAACATATTACGATACTAAATAAAAATAGGTAGTTATGATTTTTTTTATGGTACTGTATGCTGTCAAAACCATCCTTCACCCAGAATATGCAATACTAAACTTCAAATCTAAAAAAAACCATCTTATTTCCAATGATGAAGAGATATATTCATTATGGAAAAATATGAAAAAGAACTCCAAAACATTAAGTTTTAGCTCTAAGTTTTTTTTTTAACTTTAAAAAAAATGGCAAACTGTAAGATAGTTTTAGCTTTATCTAAAAATAGTGAACTGTAACTTTAATCTTTTGTTTTAAATATGTTTAAAAATATAAAGTTTTAGCTGTAAATATATTTTTAAATATAAAACTATTACTTACAAATGATGCGAGAGATGTATTAAATTGTGTGGGGAAAAAAATCACTGTGGCAGAGTGAACACAAGTCAGCACATTTTACAACTTGGTGGTGTGTATATATGTGAAGAGTTGGTAACATGTATTTGTATTTGACTTGGATTAGTCATATTAGGATTCTTGGATGACATGACATTATAAATGGGAACTTTGAATAATTATTACTGGACACAGATGTCATAGGAGTAGTACATCATAACAGGAATAATATCAAAGTACCAAATGTTTTATTGTTTATATAAGATTTATACTACCTGCACAAACCACAGTATTTGCTTAGGGCATTGGAATTAAAAAGATTTGGAGAGAAGATTTAATATAAAGATGAAAAGTTAAATAAATAATAGTTAGCCATAAATATAATGCACATGCACTTTGTGGATTTTTAACTATAAATGAATACTCTCACTTCCAAACAGGAGATAAAGTCTTTGTGAAAAGATAAAATGAATCCATCTATCTTTTCGACACAAACATTTATGTATTTGGAAGTGAGAGTATTCATTTATAGTTAAAAAATCCACAAAGCACATGTGGCTGATTATTAATATTACAGTTTATAAACATAGCGCTATATAAAATAAACATGTCATTTATATATAAATAATAGTTATAAACTAAAGATTAGCCTTTCAAGCTAACGTACATGCGCTTTTTACGAATGTTAATAATAATAAATGAATACTTATTTCCAACACAAGATAAAGTCTTTGCGAACGAATAAATGAATCCACTTATTTGTTCAACCCAAATGCTTATATATGGGCAAATCTTAAGTACTGGATATGAAAACGTGAGGATAAATCAATCACTTTAAATTACTGTTTACTATGTCTGAATGAATGACGTCAACAAAATTATCTAGAACTTACAAAACGTCACTCTTAAATGAAACTAAACATATGTAAATGAGGCATTTATTTATATAGCGCTATGTTTATAAATTGTAATAAACTAAAGATTAGCCTTTCAAGCTAACGTACATGCGCTTTTTATGAATGTTAATAATAATAAATGAATACTTTCATTTCCAACACAAGATAAAGTGATTGATTTATCCTCACACTTTCATATCCACTACTTAAGATTTGCTCATATATAAGCATTTGGGTTGAATGAATAAGTGGATTCATTTATTCGTTTGCAAAGACTTTATCTTGTGTTGGAAATGAAAGTGTTCATTTATTATTATTATCATTCATAAAAAACGCATATACGTTAGCTTGAAAGGCTAATCTTTAGTTTATAAATAATAGTTGTAAATTAAATTAATAAAAATATTTGAAAGTCTCACAAAAATATTTGCTAACATTTAATAGTTGATAACAAGTTAGAAAGATGTAGCTAAGTTTTGGAATCAAGCATACAACATAGTTTTAGTGATATTTGTTTTTTTAATATATAGAATATACAATGAAATTTATGCAGAAATTACTGAAAACCTCCAGCAAGATACATATGAAGTGATACAACTCTGCCATTAACAAAAAAGTATAGTATGAGTTCACCTCTATTTTAGCTTGGATCAAGCTCTGCATACTAAATTAAATACTTGTTAATTAAATTCTTGTATATGATCTAAACTAAAATACAGGTGGGCTCATTCTGTACTTTTTTTGCTTATTGATGAATTGTATTGGTTTTCATATAGCTAGCAGGGGGTTTTTTTGTTGATAAATTCCACATAAATTTCATCTATATTTGAGCTATTGCAATTAATATTTAAAATTTACATATGAGTAAAATTATTAAACACTAGGTGGCATTGTATTGAAATTTAATTTTTGGATTCATCCACAGTAAGTGATCTGCATTTGTTTACAATGTAATTTGATAAATTATAAATAAAAGATGTCTAGAAATAGACAGTCCATATATTTTCCAAGTTTGAAAGAATAATTTGACAGTTAATTGAGAATTTGTAGAAGATATATAAAAACTAGTGACGAAGCGTAACTTTTTTATGAACAGAAGCACATTTCTTTTTTTTATTTCACTTGCCACAACAATTTTTACATAATAGTGCCTAATTACATCTAGAAAAATCTGAAACTCTCATCTGTAAATCGAAGAATATATTACCAATATACTTTTATCTTTCAAATCCTTTTTACATTCTTAAATGTTTTAACTGTAAATTAGATTTTAGCATTGTTTGAACTTCTTATAATTAACTGAGAATGTGTTAGTCAAGTTCATTCTTTGTGTCTTTCCATATATAAAAACAGTTCAACTGTTGGTAAAAAAAGTTGAAAGTAAACTTTTTAAATTGAATTTTAATTAAAGCTTTTGAAAATTTTAGTGAATTTTTCTATGGAAACCTCATACCATTCAATACAAGGATGCTTGTTCCCTGATAAAAACCAATAAGGTAGCTATTATTTCAGAAGTCATAATTATTTAGTAAAAGTGTTAAAGATTGATAAATGATAGGAAAAAATATTAGAAAAAGCATAGACTTTAAACTGAAAAAAAAAACTAACTAACATGATCCGAGTTAGTCTATGGACTTTATCCTTAAATAAAGATGCCATAATAATAAGATATGAATTAAATACATAGTTAATCAATGCGTGAGGAAGATAGACATATTTCAAGATTGTTTGTTATTAACTCATTGTCATGAGTTTTTTATCAAATTACAAGTTTTTAAAACAGGCAAAACTATATGTATTGCCACTCAGTACAAGCCAGAGAAATCAATGGATGCCAGAAGGCTTGTGCATAAAATCCCCATCTAGTGCCTACTCATCCAATATCTCCAGACTAGTTTCTGGCTTGTGGCCTTTGTCAGTGAGGAGCTTTTGGATCTGAGAGCACTGCACCTAGATCTTAGGATATAATGCAACCCTCCAGCAGCCATCTTTTATCTCAACTACAAAACTATGAATCTTAAATTGGAAAACACTAATATTTTCAATCCAAGCTCATTAGCTTATATAGTCATATAGGTCTGAACTCAGTTCAGTATCTGTACATTTTGGTGACTTTAGTTCTTTAATAACCATAGCCAGCACTATCCTGTTAGGCAGGATTGGTTCTAAGCCAATAAACATAACATGATCACCATTTCTTATGCTTGCTCATAACTTATTAAAACAGGCAAAACTCTCTATACACATTGACACTCAGTGCAAGCCAGAGTAATCAATGGATGCTAGAAGGCTTATGCATAACATCCTCATCTAGTGCATATTCATCCAATATCCCCAGACTTTTCTGGCTTGTGGCCTTCATCAGTGAGGAGTCTTGGATCTGAAAGCAACACCTAGATCTTAGGATCTAATGCAAACCTCTAGCCAGAAACTAGTCTGGGGATATTGCATGAAAGGCCACAAGCCAGAAACCAGTCTGTGGATATTGGATGAATATGCACTAGATGAGGATGTTATGCCCAAGCCTTCTAGCATCCATTGATTATTCTGGCTTGCACTGAGTGTCAATACATATAGAGAGTTTTGCCTGTTTTAATAATAGTTATGAACAAGCATAAGAAATGGTGATTATGTGGTGTTTATTGGCTTAAAACCTATCATGCCTAATAGGATTGTGGTAACTATGTTATTAAAGAACCAAAGTCACAAAAATGTCAAGTTGGCTGTAATTTTTCTCAGCTGCTGACAATGTTCTTAAGACAGAGCCTGTAGGACATTCTTCTCCATAGCAATGGTAAGAAATCACAATGCTGATTATCCAATGTAATTATTACATCCAGGTCAGTATGATAATTTATTAGGAGTTTCTTTGACGTAAGTAGTTCTTTAGCTTTCTGGAAGTTAAAATCCTGTTCTTCAGACCATTTCCATCATTGAGACTTTTTTAATAATTTATATAAAAGGTAATATATGAGTTTCCTTTAAGAAAGCTTTCAAAAAAGTTCAATAAGCCTTAAAATGCCTGAAAATTCTTTATATTATTAGGTTATTGTTTTTCCTTATCTGGTTTAGAATATTTTCTATTTTTATTAATTATTACCTATCAACCATATACCTTTAGCAGTATTTAGTGTCACCTCAATTTGTAACATTTTTAGCTAAGCATAATGCCATTTCACATGCAGATTCAGCAAAACCAGTAATCAATGTCATTCAAATATGGGATGATGCCCTTCATGCTATAAAACAAATCCATTTTAGTTTGAAAGATGTTAGATGCAACTGTATTGTCATACAGTAACTTATTACATTTGTAAAGTACCCAAGTGAATAGTGAGGATTGATTAATAATTCCACTGTTCTATCAGCGATGAGATTTAGTAGAAAGTGGACTTAAATCTATTTTTTCAAAAAGCAAGGCTTTTTACAATGATGCTAGTAATTTGTGTACTCTATGAAGGGAATAGGCTCCTTTATTGATAATCTTACTTAGCATAACATGATAGTCTCTCATAAGCAAAGATTTTCATCCAGCTTCATAATTACTACTGGAGTAGCTGAGGACAAATCTTTTACTAGTGTTAATTTGCCTTTATGAACCATCCCATTGGTAGTCTTTTCCACTTTATCCTTTAATGTGAATAAAACATTGTGGCTTTCTTTATTAGTTGGTTTAATGACAATCAGTCATATAGATAACTCTGCTGGTCCTGATTTGAACAAATGAGGATACTTCTTCCTAACAACTGCTTCCAACTGTAGTTAGTCTCTTGATAACATTTATGTGGATTGCCAATGGCTGAAAGCAGCTTCTCTCTAAAAACAAATTAAAATTTTTATTGATGATGTACAGTGATAGAAATTTCATCTTAGAATTTAATTTTATAGGTATGACCATTGTTCCATGAATATCTCTCATTTCCATTTATGTCTGTAGCAATAACATCAGTTTTCATATTTTCTTCTTACATCTATTATTAATTTTTATCTAATTTTTTATATGATAATGATCCATTCCACTGTCAATTTTCATGGTAATTCTCTGCTCAAATATATTCATATCCATCAGAATATAGTCATTATTCACATCATTTATTCTCTTTATATTTACTTGTTACTTTTGCTCCCCTAGATTTATAGTCCAGCATTATTTTTGTTTATCAATTCTGTCTTTATTACAGCAGATACCTCATAAATGCTGTTATTTTACAAATATTGTGTTTTTAATTTCTAAATCTGAAGTTTTTCCTTAAAGTGGCCATTTTTTCTGCTGTAGTAACGTTAGAATATTTTTTGTATATTCCTGCATTATTCGTCCATTTGTTTAGAGAATATAAAGTCTGAAACATTATCTAATATAATTATGTTGCTTGTGTGATATTTTTTTATTGCATGTTTATAATTAAGATTTGGTTAACTTAAAACTTTAAAGTCATAATCTCATTCTATAAAATAATTGGTCTAATAACTTATTTAATTCTAAGCCGTGATCACAATCCTTTACTAATATCCTCAGTACTATATCATAAACCTGATATTTTTGATAAGTTATTAGTTCAACTCACGGATACCACACATTTAGTTATTGTAGGTTTGAAGTAAACATTTACTTTTTCCTTCAACTCCTGATATAGAACTTGTTCGAGGATCCTAGGGTTGCAGAGTTGAGTTGCCAATTATTATACATCTTTTTCCATAAACCATACTAAGTGTAGACACTTTCATTCTCCTCAATTCTATTTTTTATGAGACATGACATCATCCATATCAAATTCACGAGTTACTGCTTGTTAATGCCTTTTTTTTTTGTTTGTGTGATCTGCTATTTGCATGTAGACTTCTGTCCATCCCACAGATTTATTTTAATTCAATTTTGCTATATTTCACAGGATTTTATCAGTTGTTGACTGTCATTCTGTTATGACCCAAGGGATTTTATTATCTCCATACTAGTTGGGAGATCATCAGCAACTTTAAACAAATGATTACAATTTGAAGTAACAAAACAAATGTATTTAATTTCAAATAATAAAATAAAAAAAGGAATAAAGAATAAATTACAATCAAAAATTTTCATTAGAAATCTCTAAAAGTCTATAAGTAAGCTTCTGCTTATGTGTATCAATCTCTACATATGTACAGTAAATAATTATAATTCATTGCATTGCATCTTAAATGAAAAATCTTCATCATGCACCAGTTCTGGTATAACTACAGTATATACAAATATGTTATGAATAATGATCCTAAACTTTGGCAGTTACCATATCAACAATATGTGAACCATATTCATAATTATTATACTTCCGAAAAACTCTTACCTGCTTTTTTTTTATTTATAAGAATTTATTTTTACATAATTATTTCTCGTTAGTATAATTGACTTTTAATATACATTTAAATGTATGATTGGCATATGTAATTTTCTAGAATAGCTTAATGAGATATTTAATTCATATACTATCTGCATAATTTACTTGATTAAATAATAAACTTTATTTACATTTGCATATATACAATACTTAAACAGTTCATTTAGTATTATAAAAAGTATTACTTCTTTTTTAAAGGCACTAGAAGTAACATTATTAATGCAATGCTACAATGATGCAGAAGTTAGATTTAAAGAATCAGCTGTAAATAGAGTACTCTTTAATGGAGTTGTAGTAGAAGCAATGGAATATAGATTTTTCTTACCACAATCATGGTAAAAGTTTGTTACCATAGAAATATATATTTGATTGCATATTTAGATTTTTTTCTTCTTTCTATCATCCCCCCCCCAATACTTTTGGTTTTATGTATTGTTTTCTTCTAATTTCTTTATTAATATTCACCCACCATAAATTTATTTCAATAACTCTTTTTCATCATAATTTTTCTTATTGTTATATATTCTATGCTACAATTAGACCAGTTGTCCTTTAATTCTAGAAGTACCAAATTTAAATGATATATACAGTCTGCATTCTTTTATTATTAACACAAACAAATTTGGTAATTTTAATTCCAAAGGAGAACAAGAGGGAGTAATTGCTAGCATTTAGTAAATAATTAAAAGACTGCATTTAGGGGGAATATAAAAGACAGAGTCATTAGAAATCCCAAATTAATTTTGCCCACATGGTAATCTAATTTGAATGAAATATACATCTCATATAGCTAGTACATTTTTATAAGCATTAGGGCCACTTCATATTTATACCTTAGTAATGGAGGAATATTAAAAATTAAATACCCAAGTTTTTGTCTAATTTGTGTATATTTTATAATATAACCATTGCCATGTCTTTTGCTATTATAAAAAATCTAGAATCTAATGGCTTGTGCTATCAATATTATTTAAGGCCATTTTGTGCACTGTCAGATCATATGATCAAACTATTATCTTTTGCTGATACATGCAATCATGATAAATATTTTTCCATTACTTACACTTCTCTATTTAGCTTTAAAAAAATTCCCTCTACTGTTGTGTTGACTTAAATATTTTTAGTTTCAATAATGATTTTTAACTTATTTTAATTTTTCTTTTTTAACTTGCTATAGTTTGCACATTCTTTTCTTGGATGTTTTCTTTCCGATTTTTATATACGTACATCACCATTGAATTGTATATACTTGATTATCAGCTCATTTCATATTCTCTACAATTAAACCCATTAAAAGTTATTTTAAAATCTTGTTTATATTAATAAATTATGACAAAACTTAGTCTGCTCTTAAAATTTTTCATATGAAAATGATTTATTTTACCTTGAATACTATCAGTCATTGTTCACGTTTACCAGTTGGTATCTTTACATTTTCATAAGTGAGTTTCTTTTCAGTTAAAGATTTTCATAAAATCTTTTTGTATCATATATATTACAGGAAAATAATGATCATATTTTTTTAATATCATTACTATATCTTTTTGCTTTTTAGTGCATTTTGCTACTACCGTAATTTACATCCATGTTTATTTTTTATTATCCTTTCATTATTGTCATTCTCTAAATGATTATCATCTTTGATTTTTCTTTACTTAATTTTACTCAATATCTTGAGTATTAAATGTATCCTTTCGTTTTTAATAATAAGAAAAAACAGTATTTCCACATACACAAACAATGATGATGCCCCAAAATGGTCATTTTTATGCCTAGATTTTCATGTATTATGTTTGTCTTTAACATAGAAAAAGAGATATAATGAAGTGGGAATAAAGCTTCTGGTTGTTACTTATATGATTTATAATCCTTTGTTTGAGATGTTTTTCTATAATATTAAAACACTCCTTTATGCATTGATAAAGTCCAATACAATACAAATAATAAATTCTCTTGGATTTTTCTTAACTGGAAATCAATATCAGCCTACTATTTGCAGAACCTAAAACAAAATTGAATAGAAGCCTTCCTCAAATTATGCGTGGGGAAGAGGATGGCAACTTTGATACAAAATAAGAAAATTCAAAAAATAAATGCATACAAAAGTATTTAGAGAAAAGCTTTAATTTGAAGATTAAATTAAAACTTTTCTCTAAATACTTTTGACATATTTGTTTTTTGAATTACATTTCTGCGATAAAGTATGCAAAATAAGAAAATGTTTTGGAGAAAAACAGAAAATATAAAATCTCTATCCAAGAAAAATCTATTCACACTTATTAGTGATATGATATATAAATTATCTATTTTTTAAAAAAATTGATTTTCTGTTTCTTTGAGTCTGTAAAATCTGAAATTGTATTCAACTGGATTATATGGAGATGAAAACAAACACATTGGTAAGAAAAGAAGGTATTACAGTTTGCAAAATCAATAAATAAATATCTTGAGAAAGAAATTAGTCAGGGAAAAGAAAACAATAACAGTATAGTAATGAAAAACAAATATGTATAAAGAGATTGGAATTATGTAAGAAAATAAATGAAATAAAATATGAATTTGAGGGAATATAATATTATTTGTTGTATGAACAGGAGTTGTGAATAGCAGGAAAGAAAGAAAACAAAAATGAAAAAAAAAAGATTTGATCTGTAGATCTTGTTTAAATCGAGGTGGCAAGTATTAACCATTTATTTTTTGAGTGTAGGATAGATAATAAGGGATTAGAGTATAGTATATATGAAGAGTGGGATATATTTAAAAGTAAAGACAATAAA
Source organism: Epiperipatus broadwayi (assembly GCA_028023455.1). Taxonomy (NCBI): domain Eukaryota; kingdom Metazoa; phylum Onychophora; class Udeonychophora; order Euonychophora; family Peripatidae; genus Epiperipatus; species Epiperipatus broadwayi. The sequence continues at coordinate 18,613 of JAQFVV010013971.1, forward strand.
AAAGTTAGTCAAGAATTGAGTAATGAATTTAATAAAACAGCTTTTAGTAAAATGAAATAAAGAATGGTTTGGAAGGAAGTAAAGAAAGGAATGTTTAATCTGTCTAACAAGATTCCAGACTTATGACCTATGCAAAGAAAATTTTGATTTCTTCCAAAAAGATATTTAACATTTTGTATCACACTATAATAAGCAATTAAATATGTTTTAGAAGTTGTATCTTTTACACTTTATTGTTATCAATTATTTAATTAAATAGAAGAAAATTAACCAAGCATGCGCTGTTCGCTGTTCGTTTTTAGTTTATAAATCTACATGTACTCACTCATCAGTAAAAATTCTGACAGATGAGCGCATGTAACATGATTTATACACTAAAACGAACAATGCGGGTTTGAAGATTAATTTCCTTCTGTTATTGCATATATATCTAGCACTAAAACTATCAATTTATTATTTATAATAATCATGTGCTTACATATAATTTTATAGAACTATATAATTAAAATGCATAAGCATTCTGTTTATATTAAAACACAGTTACTGACATTAATTTAATCTACAATTTTGTTTAACTTTTTCATAAATTTTACTAAAAGCACTTAATAATTTCAGACATCCATAAAGTAGGTTTAAAAATATGTTTTCTAATTTAAATTTCAAACATGTACATCAAAAAATGAGATTGCTTTTCCCACTTTGTATTTTAATTATGAATATTCTATTGCTTCTAGCACCAGTGTGGTTTTTTGAAAAAAATCTGCAAACTCTTAGATTCAGTGATAAAATAAATTCTTGTTAGTTTTAGGATAATTGTTACTAAGCTATATTCAAAACAAAATGTGCTTGTGGCAGATTGTTATCTTATTTCTAAATACATATATCTATAGGTGATGTGTTTATGTATTAAAATATTCTACCCTGTATCACAATATCAATAGACTTGGGCGTGGAATGATATATACAGTCAAAAAGATAGGGAAAAATCAGATTGCAGTAATTATAAATTAAATCAAAATTATTTGAAAGTTTCATGGAAAATATTGATATTTAAAAATTAAAAACAATTTACAAATATTATAGCTAATTAGAGGGATTTTTCAATCTATTCATTCTCTACTTCATCTCAAGCAACCGATATATATGACCACACACATGGGAAAAAGCATGATCCCAAACACATGTATTTTGGTTGCTTGAGCTAGAATGAAGGATGAGTAGACTGAAAAATCCTTCTAATTACATATACAAGAAACCTTCAGTATAAGCAAATTATGTACTGCCTTAAAATTAAATAAGTATAACTGTGTTCTATAATCAAGAATAGAACATAGTATTAGTGATATTTATTTTAACATCAAAATATACGAGTAAAATTAATGGACACTAGGTGACAAAATATTCAAACTTTTTATATAAAACCAGATTAGCCACATTTTAATTACTCACATTGGATGATCTGTAATGTCACATAATATTCATAATTTAATTCATGGTTTACATTGTAGCTCTTGGGATCAGTAGAGGTATGTCCGTTAGTATCAATTAATATGTGTGCTTTTAGGGTTCTGCTAGTCATAAATAAATATGTAGAAAAAGATTATTTATATATTTCACACAAAAAAAATTTGACAGTAAATAGAACAAGCTTAAATTGGAAAAAAAAATTAAGATGACATGAAATAGATTGAGGATGAGGATTATTCAACTAGAATTTTATGACTTGTATTTATTTTTCCAGTCATCTTTTAAAAACATATAATCTATTTCATCTTTATTTAATCCACTTTTTATGAAAACAAATAAAGCTTTTCTGTCATATAAATGACATATATTAATCTTTCCAATATAACAATCCTCTCTTCTAATAGTGTCTTTTTTCACTTTTCTCAATTTGCAATTATTTCAGGCTCTTTTAGTTCTTGAATTTCACTCTGTAAATCCATACAATGTATTTTTTTTACTTAAATAATTTTCATTTTTCCTGCAGTTCTGTCATTCCAATCTTTTTCTTACTATACGATTATGTTTTCTCTGCTCCACATATTAATTCACAATCATTTTTCTATAAGTATCTTCTTGTCTAACCATTTTTATTAATCATCTTACTTAGTGTTTCTAGTGCTCATAATTTAATTTAATCACTTTATTGTTAATTTACTTTTTTAAACCTATGTAGCAAGTGCTTTTTATATACTCTACCTTTTATAGAAATTTAAATTAACATTTATCTCATTATTAAATGCATTTAATTTTTTTATCCAACAAATACAACTAACCTAAAACTTCTTTAATTATTGATTCATTTATTCCTTGGCAAAGAATTTCTTTGTAATCCTAAAACTTGACTTTAAATCTAGCATTACAAAAATGTAATTTGAATCTAGTAGAAAAAGCAAATGTAATACTATTTGGAAAAATTTTATTTCCTAGAATTAAACATATCATTATATTTCACATTTTAATTTTAAAAATCATTACATTTTAAAATCTAATTCTATCTTCTTCTCTCTACCAATTTTTCATCTGATTTCACATTTATTCTTGCATTTTTCTATCCTTATACTTCACATCTCAATTTACTGCTTATCATTTATCTAATGAAGTTTTTTTTTTTTTTTTATTTCTCTATTCCTTTTATTAAACATCATTGTTAATCCATTTACATATTTAAGTTTTTGACTGAGCTGCAGCTTCTTATAATTTTGTGCATATTCCTTACTGTTCATTACAATTAATTTCTAGAATTTCATGTTAACATGAAATGCTATCATTATGAATCAATCAAAAGCCTTTTCTCAAGTATGAATAGGCAAAGATTAGATATTGCAAGTCTCTGTGAAACAAAATGGGTGAATTAAGAGAAATGACCTATGTATAAGAATGTTCTGATAATAAGAATTGGTGATATGGAGTTTTTACTGTCATAAAACATTTAATTTTAAATGCCCATACAGATATCCTTGCAATTTAAAGTAGTAATAAAAAGAGTAAGAATGATATCCTATATTTTCTTCAATTAGGAATTTAAAACTGCCAGCCAAATGTAATATGTTTACTTATGATGAACATAATTGGAAAAATTGCCAATGACTCAATCTCATTAATAAACCTTCATATCTTTACCTATAAGATTTGTGAAAAATTGAAATTTAGAATAAAAAATACAAAAACATTTCATATTCATAAGTAAAATTTTTTTTTATTAAACTGGAAATATTACCAATTATTAATAAATTAACAAATTTTATAGTAGACTAAATATAAATCCTGATAATAAAGTATAAAATACAACCACAATTTTTTATAATATAAATATTTCAAATATATAAATTTAATAATATGATTCATTTGAGAACAACATTTAATAGTTTATTATATACTATATGTTCTTTCTTTTTAAAGTTGAATTTGCCCAAATTGTTTTTTCATTAAAAGTTTATTCCTGAAATGTCCAAGTTATTTCATTAATGTTCATTAAACAGAAGATTATTTCTTTTATTCTTGGGTATGGCTTTAAAGATAATCAATTAAAAAATATTAAGAACTTATGGAAGAAAATAAAAACTTCATAAATAAAAATATTAACAAATAATTTTATAAAACGACATCTTTATGTGTTGTGAAAAATCTATTTTAAAAAACTAGAATATTCTTAAATGATTGGCTGGTATGTTTTTTTAAAAATAAACAGAGATAATGAGTATATAAACATGTAACACATTGTTATAAACAAAAATATTCATAGCAGCACATTTGGTTAGCTTTAAAAGCATAATCATGAAATGAACTTCTATATGAAAAAAATATTGGTAAAAATCAACAAAATTAGTAATGATTGTAAAAGTAATGAAAATCATGTACCTTAAACACAATTATAAACAGTGCCTTAAATTTAATATCTCAAAGAAGATTATCCATGGAAGATATATGATTGACTACCAATCTGAAGCTGAAATAGTAAGAAATCTGGAAACACTAATATCACTTTTAAAAAATATAAATTAAATGAAAGAACTCTGCAAATGCTTATTAAATAGGAAAAAAAAGTATGTCCAAAAATTATACATTAGGATTGTACTTTCTTTGATAAAAGAGGCATTCAGAGAAGCATCTGTAGTATTACCTACCTAGCAACATAAGTATCAAAATAAATCTAATTTTTTTTCTAGTATAAAACTTGATGTAACCTCATTTGAGTCTATACATGAAACACATTAAAATTTCACAGATAACATAGGATAATGACTTGTGTTAATTTCCCTATTTCAGCATCGCTTTGTTTCTCTTTGCAAATTTCAAAATCTTTTTTGAAAAATATAGTAAATCAATTTAATGCTAGCATCAAGAGTTAATTTAATAATATATCAGTTGTTATAAAGTCAAAAAATTTTCAATTAATTTGTACAAAAGGTAATAAAAAACCACCAGTAAAATAAATAAAACTGTTGGGCTCTGACTACCACCAACATACTAAAATGTCCTTAAACTTCCAGTAAGCCTTTTATTATTGGCTACATAAAATATTTTGCTATTTTAATAGTTAGATGTAATTAAAAACTTCCTTTTAAATGATTTCAAATTGTAATTTAATGTTCTGGAGAACGAGATATTCATGGAATCCGGATTAAAATCTGAAGTGTATCATTCATGAAATGATTAACTTCATGACTATCCACAACACTTTTATCTGCATCATTATAATCACATAAATGACATGTAAATATTTTGTAATTGATATCATCTACATTTGTTGTATACCTACCTTCTTTTTTTAGATTTAACTTCAGTGAATAATTACGTGTTTCCTTATCATCTTGAGAAGGAGATTGAAGATCACAAATATTAACCTGCAGATTATTATTTTCTGTCTCTATTTCTTCAGGAATGATTATAGTTTTCTCGTTGTCATTGCTGGAACCACAACTACTATTTTGCAGATGTTTTTTTCTTGTACGATTCTTTTTGTGAATAGTTAAATTACTTTTTATAGAAGTCTTGTTATTATTTAAGAGAGAAATAAAATATTTCTCATTTGTATGATTTTTTTTATGTCTACTTAAAGCACCTTCATTAGTTGTTGTGTAATCACATAAGTTGCATTGGAAACATTTTTTGGATGTATGTGTTTTTTCATGCCTAAGTAAGATATTTTTTTGAACAGTCTTATAACTGCAAAAATTACAATGAAAAAATTCTCCCATATGAACTTTTTCATGCTCAAGTAAATCATATTTTTTAATAGCCTTGTAATCACAAAAATTGCATTGTTTTCTAATATGAATTCTTTTATGTATAAGTAAATCACATTTCTGAGAAGCCTTATAATCACAAATATTGCACTGAAGAAGTTTTTCTTTTTCATGAATTATTTCATGTTGTTTCAATGAACTTTTATTAAATATTTTGTAATCACAAAAATTGCATTGGAATATATTTTTTCTAATATGTGTTCTTTCATGCACCTTCAATTTATCTTTTGAAAGTGATTTGTATTCACACAATTTACACTGGAAAGATTTCTCTGTAGTATGAGCCCTTTCATGGATTTTTAAACTATATTTTCCAGCACATTTGTAATCACACATACTACAGTGGAAAGGCTTATATCCAGTATGGGTTCTTTCATGTCTGTACAAAGTAAATGTCTTTGTAGTTTTGTATTCACACAAAGCACATTGGAAAGGCTTATCTCCTGTATGATTTGTTTCATGGTCATATAAACTCCACTTTGTCTTAGTTCTATAATCACAAAATTTACACTGGAATGGTTTTTCTTCTATATGAGTTTGTTCATGCTGTTTTAAACTAGTTTTGGCAGCAGTCTTAAATGTACAGAAGATACATTGGAAAGGCTTATTTCCTGTGTGAATTGTTTCATGGTTATATAAATTTCGTTTATAAGAAGATCGAAAATCACAATATTTGCAAGAGAAAGGTTGTTCTGCTGTATGAACCCTTTCATGTCTTTTTAAATGGTCTTTAAATGCTGTCTTGTAGTCACATGAAATACATTGAAAAGGCTTATTTCCTATATGAATTTTCTCATGTTTATGTAAAGTTTGTTTTTGAGCAGCTTTGTAATCACAAAAACTACATTTGAAAGGTTTTTCTCCAGTATGAATTCTTTCATGTGATTTTAAATAATCTTTCACAGTTGTCTTGTAGTCACATGAAGTGCATTGAAAATACATATTCCTTGCCTGAATTTTTTTCCTTATAATTAAAAATTATATTTAATATATATTTTGTATACATGTTAGAAAAGATTGTTTTATATACATCATCTATTATAAATAATTTTTGTATCAATTGCTAAATCAAATTTTATTTTATCTTTTTTTTTTTTTAAAAAAAAAAAAAACATTTTTCATATCACTCTATTAATGAGTTATCAAGTTTTTTTAATGAATAATAAAAAATTTTGAATAATTTTTTTTTACAAAAGGGACAGACTTTTTATGAAATTTCTATTAAGTTATTAATGCAATCGATCAAACGCTTGATTTCTATTAATGATAATTTTTTTCCTTATAAAGTAAGATAACCATTAGTAAGCCTAAAAATTGCATTAAAACTTTTTTTTTGTTTTTGAATATTACTGACAAATCTCTTTGTCATGCATAATATCATTTTTAGACAAACATTACGCAAAAATGCAAATTTAACTCTCGTTTCAGCTATTCAAATTACATTCAATAAGATTTTTAGGACTTATATGTGAACAGTTTATATACACTAACAACTTTAGATAGAATTTCCATTTACAAAAATAGCTTTTCATATATAATTAATCTGTTTCCTTTGAAAATTGCAATACACTTTAAAATTTCTAATTTTGGAATAATTAAATATTGCTTTTTGAAATGAAAATAGCATTACACTTTAAGATTTCCAATTTGTTAAAATGAAAATTCAGTAATAATCAATGATTATCAACCTCTAATTTATTACTTTTAATTATAAAAAGATTTGATATTAATGTATATCACAATGCTTTTTTTCTGTCAAAGAATATTAAGATATCAATGAAGGCAATTACTGACAAAAGTAAGTTTAACATTTCATCAAAATGGTCATCTAATCCACAAAATTTCAAAATATCCTTAAGTAAACCATTAGATGATTAATGAAAGGAATTAAAAAATTATATAGTAATCAGTGTTTAAAACACAAAACTTCCAAAATGTCAAATTCCCTCAATATGGCCAGTTTATAATGCAGCTTGTGAAATTTTGCCACTAGCCTAAAGAAGCAAAGAAAAAAGGAAATCAATATATATGAAACATATATGCAGATATAAGTAATATACAATGTAATAATTTAAATACCCACTGACAAAATGAAATAATTTTATCTCTAAACTTATAAATTGTAAAGTAATATGCATGCAGTTTTAAATATCTCTAATTATATTTAAAATATATATATTATCTTTCAGTATTAAGATAAAGGTTGAGCTTGAATAACTGTTGTGGTATATATACACAAATAAATATTATAACTAACAGTTTCAAGGATAATCTGTGAATACAGTTTTTGGTTCTGCGTATCTACGGAATTGTTATTATTATGGCATCAACAATAATAAGCATCCACACATGCAAAGGAAATGAAAAACTACATTCATATGTATAAATATATATACAAAATAAACAGATTAATTAAAAAATAATAAAATATACTGCTTTGCTCAGAAACAATCCTGAAATGTGTAACCATGTGGTCTATGTCAATAGTCAGCGTATTAGCATTTAATATTTTAAAATAATATTTATCTCAGTGCAATGAAGGACTTGATGATAATGAAAACAAATGTATGTTTGTTTGTAATATTTGAATCACAAGTCAGTTTTATTTTAGTATTTTTTGTATCTTTCAAGAATTTTGTTTTAGTTGGTTTGTATTTTTTTTTTTTTTGCTATGAATGATGTATGCTTTTTATATATACAAGTTGTCATTTCAAATTGCATAACCAGCAGTAAATTATGAGTCAAAGTGATGGAATTCCTATTGAAACATCATTATGCAGTTCTTTTTTAATAAATGACAAAATGTAAAAATGATAAAATGTGCTGCAATATCTTACCATGAAACACCAAACAGCCAAGCTTATTAGAGATTATGATGTAGTTCTAAATACAAAATAACACATTAAATCTTATGAGGCAATTAAAATCATATAATGCTGTTAATAATGATTAACTATTAAAATTAGCTCATAAAACTCTATTATGCTCATTACTGAAATTGTCTTTAGAAAAAGATCATAATACAAAAACAAATTAGCATTTCCTAAAATATTTCTTTATTAAAATTTTTCTGTATAATAGAATCACATGACAACAGGATTGATTATTATGTCAACAAATACCCAAAGATATAAATATAAAATATCGCAATAAATATTCAAAAAATTTAAACTTTTAAAACCTATTTTATTACATATAACAGAAATAAACAATCTTTTAGATTTTTAAAATAAAAAACGAAGACTTTATAAACTGAAAATAATCTTTCTAATGATAATGTATAATCTTTTTGTTTTGATTACGATCTCATTTTTTAAATATAGAAACAGAAAACCATTAACACAGCTCAAGACTGAAAGTGGTGTTAGTTGTACATCACATCATGAATAAAAATAAAGTGGCTAACAGCTTTCTCTGGGCATAATTGCCGAGAGATTATTGACTTCGTTTAAGGAGAAGCCACAATACATCACATCGAATCTGATTTCTTACCAGTTTACAAACGAAAACTAGCGTTAATGATTAAAATATATATGAAAAATGTAAAATTAAATACTGTAGTTAATAAAAAAAGTTTATCTTGTATTAATTTTTTTCAAATATTTAAAAATTATTATTAGTCATACTTTATTTGCTTATTTTTTTAATGCGAATTTTAAAGTAATTTTTTCCTTGTTGCTTTGCTTTTATGCGAATTCCGAAAATTATAGAACCTATCCCCCATTTTTCAAGGTAAGTTAAGTCTATTTTTGTGTGATTTTTTTTAATGCGGGTTTTCTGTGGAACCTATCTACAGCATAAAACAAGACCCAGGTGTATATTAAAATAATACTTAAATGATTAATACATTAAGATAGCAATCTAAACTTTTTTTTTCTTCTTAATTTTAATTAATTGATTCCATTTTAAAATTAGGCAGTTTTTTTTCTTTTCTACTCAGTCATCATAGTAAAGGTTTGATGTAGCTTAAATAAAACAAGAACCCTGATTAAACTGCTTTCAGGATAAACTGCTCATATAAGTATTACTTATTGTTTGATAACATCTTGATCTTGTATTTCATAGACTTTGATATCTTATTTTTGACACCTTTCTGACCTGAATTTTATTTTAATTACAAGAATTTTAAGAACACATTCATTATTTAATTGACTAAATTTGCAAAATACTGTAATTATTAAAGGTTTGAATTTTTCTCGTTTTTAAATCTCATATCTCCACAACAGACTTAATCTTTTTTTTTATTAACTTATTTTTAATTTAATTATTTAAAATCTATTTCTTAACTGAGTTGCTTTATAATAAATTCCATACATTCTTTGATAAGATTAAGTTTTAATATGATTTATATAATTTACAAATTAATCTTAATTTTAAACATTTTTTAAGCAAATCTATTATATTTCGTACCTTTTTTTAACTGCTATATTTAGCAATTCTTACAACTCTGAACCAATTCACAACCATGTGGAAGTTCCCATGGCTGACAGTGAAAGCAGTTTGGTAATAAGTATTTTTGGCATTGTAATAGCACTTGTACTTGTGCTAACATTTCTTTTGTTGATAATATTTGCTATCTAGGTGTTTTTATTGACTCCAGACTATCTTGGTCAAACCATATTGACTTTCTTTGTTCTCGTTTATGCAAGACATTATTCATTTCAATATATAAATATATTTATACTATGAATACATCACATATGTTGACAACTTGAGAGATCTTTTTGACAATCATCAGTATTTTGAACTACTGTATCTCATGATGGACAAATCAATTTGATAATTCACATTAATTTAGTTTATCTATTATGATCATTAAAAACATGACCAAGTACATTGTGGAAATTACTCTAATGCATTTTGTCTCAAGTGTATGTTTTGCTCTATTCTTCATATTATCAATACTATGTTTCTCCTTAAGATCATATTTTTCTTTTTTCTTTTGCCTTGACAGTTCTAATAAATTCCTCACTATTCTAATTCTAAGGAAGCATGACCAATCTAAATTTCCTTCTTAAGTTCTTCAATAAATGTTCTTTATTATCTTAGCACTACTAATCTAATAACATTTTCCACTTTCTTTTTCCTAATTTATACCTCAAAGCATATAATTGCTTTCTTTTTCTGACAAGTTATAACTGGGACAAAATATTACACAACTTTCTCTGTTTAGATTTATATATTCTTTTAGAAGTTCTATTCACTGTAATTCAGAATCATGTATAATACTAGATAGTACATTATTATATCCCACCTTTAGACAAGTTTTTGGCCTTTGACCATTAGGGTCTTTGGACTTAATGTTTTGCATTTAGAAGATATCTTTAATTGCTTTATATTCCTAAACTAATTGTCTGAAATTAAAAAACAGGTTTGAATCCAAACAATTTTCTTATATAGTTATATAATTTCTGGTAATAGAAATATATTTTAATGTGTCAAATCTTTCATCCTTTGCCTAGGGTAGAATTTACAAATAACACCTAATGATGTTTTTAAATTTCAGACTGCAAGAATATAAATGCATTAAATCCAAACTTCTCAATGATGAAGACCACAAATCAGAAAGCCATCTGATAATATAGAAACAAAAAGACTTACATCTGACATCCTTTAATTCAAAATTACACTAGGTGGCTCTAAATTAGAATGAAGACAATAACTCCTGAAAGCAAACTCTTGATTAGAAATTTCCTTAATTATTGCTTTATTGTTTAATTTCTTTCCAACTTCACACAATATCACTTGATCTGTGTTGCCTGAACTTTAAAGCATTCTCCAGGTTCTATAAATTTCATCTTAGTATTTAACTTTTTCTTTTACTATTTGTATTCAAATTTATTGTCAATTTCCATTTCATTATATATGGTTATATTCATATGACCAGCATACGTAATACAATGAATTCTTCCTATTACTATATTATTAATTTGATTTTTCAAATAATATTCATGTAAAATTATTTGAATAATTAAATAAGATTGAATCTGATCATCTCTACTTACATAACACACATATTTTACTTATCTTTCATTTCACCTCCATATTTTTAAAAACAATTCTTAATTTATTATCATTCTTCTTTTAAATTCTCAAACTCCATTCATTATAACTGTTTCAATTCTAAAGGTTTTATTTGTACTTGAAAGTGCTAAGAATGACTAGATGTAAGGTTAAATGAAGTTAACCATAGTGATCACACTGCAATGGAACCTTTATATTATGTTACTACTCTATATTATTCATTAATATCACTAATGACATTAAAGCAGACCAATGACTCATTATGTGTGATCCAATATTATGTGAAGTTGTATTAATTTGATATGAGTAGACAACTGGAGGCAATTTTTGCATCTCTTTTTAAGTAGGTTATTTTAGATTTTACTTGGATTATGCATAATGATATAGTGAGTCAAGAATAGTAATTATCAAGTAAGGTATTACATGACTATGAATGGTTGAAAATATTTTCTGTAGAATATTTTAATATATGTAATGCAAATCATCCTAATCATTATCAACCATGATCGATCTACTGCACGAGTCCAAATTGAATCTAATATCTCCAATCCACAGCTCTCTTCATATCACACTAATGAAATTCCTTATTTGAACCATCTCAAATATGGCCTTGTTTTTGACCTTTTACTATATGTATGAAATTTAATTTAAAACTTCTACCATTCATTTACCATAATCTCTTCTTGCCATATAGCCTGCCTAGATTCCTTCCAATCTCTTATTTCAGTGACATCCACTTATTCTCTCACTACAGAATTTCACTTTGTATTTTCTTGTTACCTGAATATACATCTCTCTATACTTAACTGAATGGTTCGAAGTTTCTATATTATGTCAAGTGTTTAAATCTCAAATCTCTTAGAAAGAACTGGTATATCAGATCTATTAAAAAATTTCCTTCTTAAACATATAAGTATATTTTTTCTTACTATTAACTGGTATTTATAAAAAGTATAATATTCACGTTTAATTCTATGATTAATTCATCCATTACATTTCCAAATGTATTAAAAATATGTGAAGGCATTTGCAGTTGTTAATTTCTAATTCATGATTGTCAATCTTTATTTTCTTCCTCTGAGAAAATGTCCTGATCATAATTTAGCACAGAATTAATTATCTAGTATTCCTTTAAATATTAAGTATTAACAAATAAAATAAAGCAATTCTTTCTTTAGAACATAAAGGCTAGACTCAATGGGATACATTGGTTCTAGCTGGTTGTTCCAGTTTCTCTTTCTGTAATACCTTACTTTAATTGTCTAATATTCCTCAAATCTTAAGTATTAACAAATAAAGAGGCAATTCTGTCTTTAGAAATTATCATGCTCACATTTGTCAGGATGAGTTAATTTTTGCTCATTGTTCCTGCTTTACTTTCTATAATATCCTATTTATTCTTTTTTTACCTCACCTCTCATTTTAATTAAGTCATTCTGGTTACTTGCTTTAATTTTTAATTATGCACTTTAACTGATTAAAGAGTTGTTTTAATAAAGAATTTTAATCCTTAATTCAACTGATGTTTTTGTTTAATTCTACTTTGTTAATTTATTTCTAATGTTAGTTTTGGATACAAATTTATATACCTTTAATTATAAAATTCTTCTTTTACCAGTCAAATCCTGTAATTTAAATCATCTATATTACAAATAGGTGTTCATTCACATATTGGTCATGTTTTGCATAATAATTATTTTGTAATGTCTTAAAGTTATTTCAATTCTATATATCCGAATTAAAATTTCAAGGATCACAGAATGAAAAAAAAATGTTGCAAGCAGTTCACACATTTCTAGTATCAAAGAAAGTGATAAAATGGCTCTGACAATACACATCAAGATACTACAATTACGGTGGAGCCGTGAAGCACAGTATATCCAACTACATGGCTTCAATTATATGCTATCCAAAGAAAAATGTAAATAAACAAATAAAAAACCATTAAAATTTGCAACTTTTATAAATTTGGCAGTCATTTTTCATTTTCTGAGCACAGTACACAATCACATTTTAAAAAAAAGTGTAAATAAATTTTATAATGTGCCAGTAGCAATTTATCATTTCAGAGCACAGCACATGATACATATTAATAAAATGTCTTCGTTTTATGTTGAAAGCATATATATTTTATTTTTCTTTTATTATCCTTTCTGAATTTAATATGTATAATAAAATATTTTCTAAGAGGAAAAATATTGAAAAAAAAAAAAATTGCCTAGTGTATTTAATAATGAAGAAAATTAGAAGTTTTATGATTTACTATATTCTAAAAATAAAAACACAGTAGTTAGTTTTTTTTTTTCTTATTCTTATTGCATCAGTCAATGCATGAGTAAACACACACTCTGTAAAATAAATATATAAATATGTCTCTCAATTTATTAATAACTATATTATTGTTTTTGAAAATTTTGTTTATATATGCATAGTATATATATATTGTAACTTTTAAGTTCTATTCATAGAACTTTATGTTAAGTATTTATGACAGTATATATAAAAAAAAATTACATAGTTTATTTTCTATTAAGCAAATGCTATTATTACTCTGTTAAAGATAGTGAGTCATTTATAAGCTATTTAGTTGATTTATAACTACTATTCTAAAATATTATTATTTAAAAGACATAGAGGTAAATTTAAATAATTTTAGCCTATCAATCAAGATTATTTGACAATTGCATTTATATAAAATCAGTATTTAGTGTATAACCAATTTTTAAACATATTATAGTTGAAAATATTAAATTATACCCCTAATATAATCATTGCACCTGTTATTAAACTAGGTTGTCATCAAATAAACACATAAATAGTTAAATAATATTTATTGCTTTTCATTAACATAAATGAGTAATTATAATTTATTTAAACAATTCATTATCAAAGTATAATTCTAAATATTAGTTGATAATACCTTAACTTCTTATAAGTAATAATAAATAGTTAGCTAATAACTTAAAATTAGTTATTGCTAAACAAATATTTTAGTTTATGAGTGCATGCATTTAATCAATTTCAATTTAAAGATCAAGTTTTTTTTTAAAAAAAAAAAAATTAACTTTCTTGTCTGGAAGACATAAATATTTAAAATAATCTTTCTTGTAAAATTTGTTTATTCTGTTTTAAAGAATATTGTATAAAATTAATATTCTGAGAATATTTTAAAAAGAAAATATATTTAACTGAATGTATTTTTTATTAATGTAATAATTTTCATTTTATTAAATAATTTGTTAAATGTATAATAATTATTTATAAAAGATAATGTAATAATTATTTGTTTCATCTATGGAATTTTCCAGACTTGGCAATTAAAGCTATTTTTAACAGATTTGCTCAACTTAATGAGTTTGCATAAATTAGATAAAGATTGATACTCCTATAGCATTCTACAGTGCATTTTTTTATAAATACCTTTTATTTTGTCAGTTTTTAGTATGTAGTGCTAAAGTAATCATCTATTCAGGTCTTTCCAAAATTATACACCATTAGAAATCTTCTATAACACATAATTATGGGAGAAATATACTGTGTCAATAATTTGTGACAACAGGAAATTTTTCTACAGAAGGTATAAATATTGCTCTAACTGTTATTAATTTTCAATTTGCTTATTTAATTATGCTTAAAATTTATCTGGAAGTGATAATTTTAAAATGTTGAATGCCAGAACTTTATATAACTTTGCATTAATTTTAAAAGCAGTTTATATTCTTTATTCTACAAAGAATTATAGATGTTACAATTTTCAAATATTGAGCTTAGCTATCATTTATAGAATGTTCTCTTTTAACTTAATTCGATATCCTAATCAAATTAGAACTGTTAGCTGTGAAATTGAAGGACAATGTAAATGATAAAGTAGCTATTAAATAATAGTTATAAATGTATGAATACTTATTATTCTGAAAAAAAAAAAAAAATTATAGTTGTTCTCTATGTATTTTAAAATGACCTTTGTAAAATTATTATTGTGCTGATATTTTTTAAATGCTTGTTTCTCTATTCATAACATTTCAAAAATAGATATTTTATATTTATTATGAATAGTTACTTATTGTGAAATATTTTTATACATGAACAAATGTCATTTTCATGCTTTTGTCTATGAATGAAATCTACATTATAAAATATTAATATGAAAACATTTTGCCATATTCTAGAATAGAAATAAATATAATTATGCTTAAACGTACTTTATTCGCTATTAAATATTTTATGTCTCTAAAGATAAAATATAATATGAAATGAACTGAATGCTTACTTTAACTTATGTATTACTGATAAAAAAATATTATACTCAGTATATGTGCTTTTAAATATTATATTGCCAATACAATATTACTAGTTCTGTGCTTGCTGAAATCTGCTTGCTATATTTATAATATGTAATTGTTTAAAAATGACTATGGGAATTGTGATAAAAATTTATTTATCACTGAATAACATTTTATACTATTTTGCATTATTTTAATAAAAATGTATTCTGTTCTTTGTTAATGTTTCGTCGTGTGAAGTTATGAATTGTGTTTCCAAAAGAAACAATATTTTTATCTATATGCTACTTAAAATAAATACTATGCTTTCTACTTACTATTATGCATATTTTAATTCCTTGTTATCATATTATAATAATAAATATTTTATTATTACTTTGAATGGTTTTTCAGTAATGTCAGTGCTTAATATTTCTATGTACTTCAGATTTTAAATTATTTATTTGCCAATATTTAATATTTATAATCATCCAGATATTCTGCTAAATCTTTAGCATGTTCAAGAACTATTTATTAGAACTATTGTACTATCAGATAGTATGGAAATCAAGATTTAAGAACTATTAATTACTAACTAGTAAAATGATATAAATATTTGTTTTTAAGATGTATTCATATATGAATTATCTCTATGATTTTTCCTATGTATTATTTATATACAATTAAAGTGTGTTTATCATTATAGTTCTCAGAATATTAATGTATTTTAAAAAAATAAAATCATTTTAAAAAATGGTGTATTGGATGTTTTCTATATTATATATATATATGTAATTTATATGTAAGTTGAGTATATATATGGATGTGTATTTATAAATATATATGTGGATTTGTATATATATGTCTATGGGTGTATGTGTATCTGTATAATATATGTATGTTTAAAAGACGTGTATATATTTGGAATATACAGATGTAGGTATGGAATTTATATATATATGTTTAGGGGTAATGTGGATCTATATATATGTATGTAGACAATATATATGTATATTTTAATATATATATATGTATTTTTATATATATGTGAAATGATGGTTATGTATTTATATTATTCAAATATTGTAGCTCTGAAGAAGACTGCTGGACAGTCGAAACTGTAATGAAAATAAAGAAGTTTTTTAAGAAAATTTGTTTGCATTGAAGTGTATATGAAAGAAGTATTATAAGCAATATATATAAAAATATAAAAAAATCTCCTAGAATTAACATCAAACATCCAAATAAATGTTAAAATTAATGAAGTTTCATTAAGAAGTTTTGATGAAACTTAAAATAAAAATATCTAAACAGGTTTGCAGGAAGGAGTTTGTTATTAATTGAAAGGATATCACTTGATTTCTTTTTCAGGCTTCAAAGGAATCAAGTAGAGTAAATTCCTACATATGACTAAATGAACATGGATAATATATTTAATTCTGTGCTTAAGAACTAGAAATATGGTGATATTCTTCTCGGTTGCCTGTTAGTTCTTACCTGAAATATCAGTTGTTCTTTTGAAGGCAGAATAAATGTGTGGCGAATGGGCTTTTATTTTAAATAATTGCAATCACGACAAAGTTAATATATAGTCTTTAGTCCCAGGAGGTTGTAAAGTGCTAGATAAGGTAGCGAGTTAGTGGTTGAGGCAACAAAAATTCTAAGAATCCCATGATTGCAGATCCATACTGCCATTTGACGAGAATCTTTGATTTAAGTATCTTCAACTTCAAATTACTTTCGAGAAATTGCATTAAGAATTCTCTAATATTAAATGAAACATCAGAGGACTTTGTGAAATTACAAGAAAATGAGACATTTCATGTAAGAAATGGGAATGTTCTTTATTAGAAAGCAAATATATTGGAAACACAAATGGAGTGGGATTCATTATAAATAAAAGGGGAAGAACAATATTGTGAAGAGCAATAATATAGCAGTGGGTAAGGAAAGATATCAAATGCAGATAATACTTCAGGTTTATGCACAAAAAAGATTCTCATTATAATGCAGTAAAGGATTTTTACATGGATGTACAAAATACTTTTGATCAGAACAAACAAAATTTCCATAGGAGACTTTAATGCTAAAATTAATAAACGATTGAAAGTTGAAAGTGTTGTGTGTAAATTTGATTATGGTAATAGAAATAAAAGGATATGGACTTTTAGGGTTTGTAGAAAAACAAAAACTGTATATTATGAATATTTTCCTTGAGAAAAATGCTCAACAAAGAACATGGATACATTCATATGAAAGTACAAAAGAATTGGACATCTTGATTAACAGAAAATATATATTTGAAGATTGGAAATAATCATCAATTAAAGATATGTTGAAAATGGATAAAACTGGACTGAAATCAATAAAATGATAACTGATACTCTAATAACAAGGTCAAAAAAGATAGCTCATACATAAAAGCAGTAATTCACCAATAAATTTTCTACTGAGACAATACAATAGATGAAGAAAAAATATATATAATTTTTTTTTATAAATAATCCATTAAGAAAAACGTTTTGTAAAATAGTATGAAAAATAGTTTATAATGATTTAAAAAAATATAACTGTGAATTGGCAAAAAAAAAGATATAGTAGAACCTAAAAGTCTCAAATGTAGAAAACAATATCTTGCTATTGGAAGAAAAATTATTTTGGCAATTAAAAGATGGAACTATTATTAAGAAAAGAGATGATATCATGAAATGTGTGTAGGAGTTTTATAAAAAAATTATATCAGTAATACATTTAAAGTAACCATTACAATGAAGAAATGAGACATGTAATTAAATCTATAAAGAGTGATATTTTAAAAGAAATGAAAAAAAAGTTGCAAAGTTAGATACCAAATGTCTAAACTCTAGGAAAAAAGCAATAATAACATTAATATATAAGTTAATATATTGTATAGGCTTAAACCTGCATTTATATATGTAATATATGCAGGATTCGAACTCAGACTTTCACACGACCCACAAACTCTCAGTGCCATCTTATATTGCTGACTCACCTGTGATTATTTATCTTTTCAGCATGTGTGTGATCAGGTGAGTCAGCAATATAAGATGGCACTGAGAGTTGTAAGTCTTGTGAAAGTCTGCATTCGAATCCGCATTAATATATAAGAAAAATGATAAAAAAGATCAATTCTATACAAAATCTTTATCAAGATCATTTATGGCACACTGAATTCTAATCAATAAAAACAAGGGGAATCTGAATGGCTTTGAACAAATAAATATCAGTTGCAATTACAATTTAAATTTATAGATTATTTATAAAAAGGTATTTAATTTTTTAGCATTTCCACAATAATTAAAGCTTAAGATCAAGATATAGACCTCAGATATTATATTCTGAAACATATTTATCAAAATGCTTCACTTACATGGTGATAATGTAAGATTAACATGAGAAAGATGTACAACAGGGTGGTTCAATATCTCCCAAACTTTTGATAATAATTTTACAAAAAGCATTTAGTTAAATGAACAAAAATAAATGGAAATTATTTTAAGGTATTTAGATTTGCCAATGATATGATTGATTGTGCAAATAATATTTAAGGAAATGCTACAAGAATTATGAGATGAAAGTAGAACTAAATATAAATGCTAATAAGACTTAAATAATGTTGAAAGGATTTTCTCAAAAGAAAATAAAGATTGATAACTGTGAGTTAAAAGAAGTTAACAGCCACAAATACATTATTCAAATTAATACAAATGGAAATATAATAAATGAAATTAATCACTATATTTTGGTAGAAGTAACTTAGTATTAAATGAAAATATATCTCTGCTGTTGAGAAGAAAAAATTTTACTTACATTTTACCAGAACTTAATTATAAATTTGGGATATGGACACTTAATAAAAAATAATAGGCTTCAAATGATTTAAAGAAAGACAGAAATGTATATTAGACGTAATAAAAAAAAAAAAGAAATACACAGGTAAGAGAACAAACAGTTATCATGACTTTATTTAAAGAATTAAGAGTCTGAAATGACATGTTTCTAGAAGAGATAATAATAGATGGGCAGTAAAAGTGTTAAATTGAATCCCAAGAGATTGTAAAAGTCTTAGAAAAAGATCACCTATGAGATGAACAAATGAAATAACAAATTTGCTTGTAGAATGAGGAAAAACAAGGCTAGGAATCATCTTCATACTGTTGAATTGAAAATGATGATCCATATATAATGAAAAAATAAATTCTTTTTGTTCTATATTATGATAAAAACAAAAGACAAATATAATGATATCACTCCTGAGATTAATTTTAACTGTCGACAATTAAACCAAATTTTGAAAAAAAACACACACCCAAATATTTAATAATAATTTATATTAATTACCACTTTGAATTAATAATACTATATTTGCCTTTCCATAATTATAGCGTTTTTTGTTTTTTTTTTTGTAATAAATTATTTTTCATCTTTTGATTCATTGTTTTATTTATTATCAGTAAAAATTGTCTTCCAAATTTTTCTATCTAGATGCAATAGATTCCATAGATTAAAATAAGTTGGGAATTTCAGCCATATACCAACAGATGGCAACACAATATTTCAATTACTTTTTTTTTAATAATTTATGCTATATTAATCAAATGAATTGACAATTTAATTTTTTTCAATTTATCTTAAGGTAACATCCAAAGGGTAACCTATGAGGGATATCCCACTTCTCAAATGGCAGTAAAAGATCAAAGTCCTCATAACAAAGTTGTTTTTGAAATAAACAAAAAATTAGGTTAATTTAATAATGAAAAACTTATATTTCTTAAATGTAAGCAGCTGTTTTACGCTTTACTATCTAATGTATAAAAAGTTTAATACTATATATAAAAAATTACTCTGGATTATTTATTTTTAATATTTTGCAAATTTTTATTGGGCAAATATGTCTGCTTATATTTTCTTGAAAATTCCTTTTTGCATTACTGATTGAAAGTCTGCTTTGCAAATGCGATAATTACATTTAATTTCTTGTGGATTAAGATCATCAATGCATTTCTTGCGAAACTATCTCCCAGCAGTAGCTCATGAAGATTGATGATATACTATGGTAAAATGGAATCATAAATTCAATATTTTCCCTGCATGGCATAATATAATAGAAAGTGTGAACTCTTGACCTCAAAGTCCATGGATCACGATTCCAGATGTCACTTCTGGTCTCAATTTCTTATGAACTTACAAGCATTAAGCAATTTGCTTATTTATTTTCATTAATAAACACATACATTTAATTTCTTATGGAGTAATTTCTTCATAACATTTATTGCTAAAATTGTAGGTTAGTGATAGTTCATAAATAGTAAGCATATACTTTACTGATAGCTAAAAATAGTAAGATAATTACTGATTACTCAATTGTGCTATTTCAATGAATCAGATACGGACTTTTGAATGAAAAAATCCTAAACTTGATTGGAAATTTAATCTGAAAATATTTTTAGTTAATAAGTTTTAGCATGGAAGACTAAAAGTCTTACTAACTCAAGAATAGTTTCTTTGGATTACATATTAAAACAAATTATTCAACAACTTATGATTGAATATAATCATACACTCTGCTGTATGCTCAGGGATATTTTCAATAATACCAGCCAAGCAAACATCAATTTAAAATAAATAACAATTAAGACAAGACTTTAAAATTCAACAAGTTTATTTACTTGGGCTGACAAATTGAAAATAATAATAAATATCGCTTTATTTTGGGAAAGTGATTAATAATAATTTAATGTGTTGGAATAAATTATCCTCACACATTGCAAATATATAATTCATTTAGAGTTTCCATTAATTTGCTTTTCATAGACATTAAGATAAATTAGTAAACAATGTCTTAACATCAAGTTTAATCAGTCTTTTACTTAGGCTGACAATTTCACTTATTTATGCATTTTAAATACATATGTACAGCTCTGACTTAGCCCATGCTTTTGCAAGAAACTTCATTATCATTTAACTTGCCAGTTTTTCCAACCATTATCAGTCCATTTTTAATAAATAAACTAATTAGCATATCTTATTCTCATTCAGTATTCATTTATTTTGCTGTATGAAAATTTTCTAGACTGCACATTTTAGCAGAGATAATAATAATAACAATGTATTGTCTGCATACAACTACAAATTTTTAAACTTTATTTACAATAATAAACATATACATGAGCAGACGGTTCATATCTCCATTCTAGTAAATAATCATTAAATCTCTGAGGCCTCCTGTGATATCTCGCATGTCCATTTAGAAATCCAATATCTCTACATTACAATCAGCAATTACATCTGCTTGATTTGAGGGTCTTGATGATATAATATCCTCCCCTAGTAATGTAGCATTATCACCTGACTGATTATTTATTTCATCAGTTTGACTATTAATAGGTGTTTCTATGTTTTATTCTGCTGAGGAGTGAACTTCATATTTTTTTATTAGATTTTGTTTTTGAATTGGCTACTATAAGTTTGCTGTTTCTTCCATTTGATGTATCACACACACAGATGTTAATGTCAGTGATTAATATCTCCTCATAAACAGTCCATTATCTAATTCAGTGGTCTTCAACCTTTTCACATCTGCGAACCGGCAAAAATAAGGATAAGATTTTGCGAACCGGCAGAAGTCTACAGATAAATTTTCTTAAAGATTTAAACTTCTTCGCTTTAGATGAGCGTAATTGTTATAACTGACCAAAACAATACATTAATTAATGTGTATTGTAATGGTGTTGCTTATCTTCACATGCTGAACACTCTTTCTCGAGTACAGAAAGCAGTACAATAACAATCATTCTCATTAATGTGCCTGCATTGCTACGATTATTGTTTCATTGTTAAAACATGCAAGAATAAAATGTTATTCACCTGAATGTTGGGAAATATCTGTATTTGATGTTAAATATACAAGATGAACTTATATATATATATATGGAGTTTGTATAATAAAAAACTTTTTTTTTTAAATTTTAAATTTTTTTCGAAAAATAATAAAAAATTTGATTCTACCCCCCCCCCCCTCCATAAACATCTGTGATAACTAGAAAAAAAAAAAAATTATGTATGATTGATTAGTTTTTGTTTTCCTTCTATTTTTTTTTTTTTAATTAGATAAAAATAAGATTAAAATAACACCAGATTGCATTAGTTAAAAATCACCTGAGGACCACCTGTAAAGCCACTGAGAAAATTGAGCTGAAAAGTTATTTTGGTAAAGAGTCACATAGAAATAAAACAATCATTATAGAGATGTCATTTTGCTAAAAAAAAAAAAGATAATAGATTTACGTTCTAGCTGAAGTGAAATCATCATCAATGATCTGAAGAATTAAAATATTTTCAGATAGTCAATGGCCTTTTACAGTTAAAGATTAAAATTATGATTCCTTAAGATCTGATGATGATTATAATGATTACTAGAAATTATAAAGAAAGCATTGAAATGAACAGTCAAATATATCTGTAAATCAAATGGATAGCCAGCATATGAGTGATTACAATTTATGTGGTCGATGAGTTCCGTTATATATTGGTTCAACTACATATTGAGTGACTCCTTCCATTCAGGTGGGTAGTTGTGTTCTTATCACTATATATATAATTCGTTTGAACTCCAATTAAAAAAGAAACAATCAGCTTTTAAGGCTTAAAAACATAGTAATTAGGTCAAAAAATTTCTCATATTAAACTGCATTTAAAAAATTCTACAGCTTTATCTAACATAGAAATAAAAACTATTGTTGGTAATATTTTATTTACAAAAAAATCTAAATCCTAAATTTTTTTACCTACCTAATGTGACGTCTGCTGTTGTTTCTTTGTTACTAAATTTGATATGCGTGGCTGTAGCGTTGTTTCAGAAAGACGAAGTGTTGCTTTAACATCCATTCTATTTCTTTATTTTTTATTATAGACATTGTTGAAAATGTTTTCTCACATAAATACGAGATTGAAAAAATCATTAATAATTTGATAGCTTTGTAACTAAAAGTTGGATATTCTTTTTCAAGTGATAGCCAAAATTGAGACAACGATTGCATTTTATTTTCTGGACATCAGAGTGAGATCAAATGACAATTCGATCAGATTTTCTTTTTCATGAGATTCAAGTGCACAAGAGTTTACATTTTCCAAAAAAGGGTTATTAATCCAGAGATTACCTTTACGAGGATCCTCACTTTCAGGAAAATAATTATCAAAGTTTTCAGCTAACGCACTTAAATGATGACTAATTATGTTGAATATGACCTTCTAGAAGACATCAGCAGCAGTCAAAAATTCTCTTAAAAGTGGAAACATATCTATATCTTTTTGTTGTATGTGACTATCCCAAAACGACAGCTTTTTCTAAATGTGTCCATTTTATTTGTCAATATAAAAATATTTGTACAAAGTCCCTGGAGAGAAAAATTAAGTCTGTTAAGAATGTCAAATATATCCGCTAAGTATGCAAGTTTACCATCCATTCATCATTCAACAAAGGTTCTACTAGGTCTGATTTTAACTCTAGTAAAAACTGTTTTACTTCTTCTCTAAGTTCGAAAAGATGTGCAAGAATTCTTCCTCTTGATAACCACCTCACTTCTGCATGTAGAAGATGTTGGTGGTGCGATTCCATGCTCTCACACAATATTGTGAATAATCTGGAGTTCTTTGCTCGACTACGAATTTCATTAATAATTTTAATAGCATCATTCATTACAATATTTAGTTCAGCAGAAAGCTTCTTTGCAGCTAGTTGTTCTCAGTGGATCATGCAGTGAGTGAACAAAATGTCCAGGTGCGTGACTTTATTTATTTTTATAACTACTCCTGAGCCACATCCAGTCATGCTAGCAGCACCATCTGTACATACTCCTACGCATTTACTCCAGTCCAAACCTTGTGCTTGAAAATACTCATCAAGAACATTAAATATCTCTGAACCAGTAATCCGTGCAGGTAAATCAAGGCAACAAAGAAGTTCTTCCCTATTTATATCTCACGAAACAGAGTAGAATAGCATAATTACTCATATCAGTTGATTCGTCAAGCTGAATCGCAAAACATTTCGATTTTTTAATGCCCTCTGTAACTTGTTTTTCAATATCTGTGGCCATATCAACAATTCTTCTCCTAATAGTAGTATCTGAAAGTGATACAGGGTTTAGTTTTTTAGCAGCTTGGGGACCCAAAATTTCTTGTACAACATCCAAGATGCAAGGCTTTATTAATTCCTCTCCAATCATAAATGTTTTTTTTGTTTTAGCTATTCGAAGAGCAACTAAATAAGATGCTTGAAGCAGTGATTTGTCACTAGTCATCATCGTACTCATTTGATTTATCTGAATTTTCATTTGACATTGTAATCTTTCAAAAAAAGTCTAATGGCTTATGCGTAAGTTCTCCATGCTTTGAATACAAATGATGTGCAAGTTTGGAAGGTTTCATAGCTTCATTTGACAAATTTTCGGAACATACTACACACAAAGGCCGTGGTGATAGTTCACTGTCAGGAGCAACTATGAAACCAAGTTTTAAATACTCCTTATTGTAATTTCCAATAAAATGACCTTTTTTGCTTTTTCCTGCACATTCTGAAGTATCGACACATCTCTTTTTCCTCGTTTCTTCAAGAGTTGAAACACTAGTACTTAGCATACTTTCAGTATCAGCATCTCTTTTTACTGGAATATTATCTTTCTCTCTTCTTAAGAAGGTCAAAAGGTTTTGCTGTTTGATTTTTTTTGTCTCCATTTTTTGAAGTTTACAATTTCAAAAAGAAAGGTCACACACAAAATAAAAAGATAATACAAATGCAAGAAAAAATTTTGCTATATGTGACCAATGAGCTGATGCAATACAGAAATGCCTATTAGGTATAGAAAATGACGTGCAAGGTAAGGAGTGGTGCAATTTTCATGAGATTGACACTTTGTCTTTTAAAGATTGCATTTTCAGATAAATTCCTTTGATTATTATTTAGTAATTATAGTATTATTTAATAATTTAAATAAAATTTTGATTTATAATTAATTTTATTTAAGAAATTGCGATGAAAAAATAAATAAAAATTGTTTATATTAATTAAAAGTTTAAAATCTTATTATTTTGTTATTACAAACTTTCTTGCCAATCTAGCGTGGACCGGCAGAAAACTTCTGCGGCCCGGCGCCGGTCCACAGACCGGGGGTTGAAGACCACCGATCTAATTTGATTCTAATTACATTAGATACAGCAGACATCCACTTCCTTTTTAAAATGTCTCGGTTCCATATGATTTCATTCATTTTAAACTTTCTGAAGTTTATTTTAAAATTCTCAACATCTGAAATATTTTTGCTAGTTACTTTGTTCATTGGCAAATGTGTGCTTTCACCACAATAATAATTCTGCTGGTTTTTTCCTAGTAGACGCATGTTACTAAAACATAGCTTCTATAATGCTTCCTTAATATCTCAAGTAAACATTTTCTTGAGCGTAGACTTTAAACAATGCACAGCCTTTTCAATCATCCATTTTGCTTCAGAGTGATAGGGTGGAGTTAAAATATGGCATATTCCTTTGTTTTCCAAATACTTTTTAAACTCTGTGGAGATAAATCTAGTTCCATTGTCTGAGTTTCTGGATAAGTTTCTTGGAGGCTTTGATTGTACACTCGGTACTATTTTATCATGAGCTTGTACTTCGCGCTCAACAAGAATCTTTACAATTAGGAACAAGTATTCATTCATAGAACCAGCTTGATCTATATGGATCCTTTACCAAGGGTTTTTTTTTATTCTTCGCACGATTGAATTGTTTTCCTAAGTATAACCACTGTAGACTGGCAATCTAGATTCTTTTACTGTCTTGAATTTAAAATTCCATTTCCCAGCATTATTTACATACTCACTGGCCCAAATTCATTCTCTCAATTTGCAATGCTCTTGTATTTATTTTTTTTCATTTTCTCAATATGACTTCCAAGAGATCTGAACCAACTTGTGTCTAACAAAGGGCTTATGTTTCTCTTCACTATAAATAAAGGTAGCACTTTTAAGTCTAAGATTGTATTTTACTGGTACCATCACTTTACTGCATATGTTTATTTTGTTTCCATTTACATCTGTAGCTAATACATCTATATTTTCCAACTTCCTCTTGTTTTTATTTTTATCACTAATTACATTCCACTCTTTTATTGATAAGATACGATAATCCTGTGCTGCTGTCAACTTCCATATTCACTTTCTTTTCACAAATAGTTACATCTAGTGAACTATGGCCATTGTCTGTAACCTTTATCATTCTAATATCATCTTTTCTCCTTGCTCTACTTCTCCTTGATTTAAAGTCTTGGTATTGTTTAGTTTTAAACTATTGTCTTTTTGATGGCAGACAAGCTAAATATCCTTTAATACTATCTGTATGGCATTTTTCTGTTTTAAATCTGCAAAAAAATTTTAATGTGACCTTTTGTACCACAACAAAAACAACTCACATCCTTTATATCTTTTGAAAGTGTGCTAACAACTTGTGCTTTATTGACACGAGTCTAGTTATTCTGCACATTCACTAAAGCTTGAAATTCTGATGCATTGTCTAGTATAATCTCTTGTCCAATACACTTTACAATTGCTGTAAAATATAAGTCAGGTCTGGTTCATTTAGTAAATTTTTTCTGAAATAATAGTCTGAACATTCCATATAACAATTGGTCCAATAATATACCTTCTAGCTCAGCAACAAATTTATATTGTTTAACTAGTATTCACAGTGCCAAATCATAATCATTATACGACCAACAAGGTGTTTCCTCATTCTAAAACATAGGTAACCTACACATTTAGACAGTATTGGTTGAAACACACATTTAGAATTTCAATTAAATCTTAATATGGACTATCTTTTGCAAAATGTCACTGCTAGCAAAAGATAAAAGAGAAGACATTTTGACTTTGTCCTCAACTTTATTTATGAACATGTAGCACTCCATGTGCTTGTCATCCTCAACTTTATTTAAGAACATGTAATAATCGATTTGATGCGCTCAACACGTGTTCCATGTGACTGCATTATTTACATTGAATTCCTGAATTTTGTGACTCAGCAATGCAATCATTAATGTTTACATCAATCCTCTCAGTTAACGCAAGTTAAATATTAATTATTGACTTGCAGTCTGCTGTCACTTGTAACACTTCACTATCTCTGCAAACAAGTTCCACTGTTAACTGTGTCACTGCTGTATACTCTAGGTTATTTTCAACAATACCAGTCAAGTAAGCATCAATTTAAAATAAATAATAACTAAGACAAGTCTTTAAATCTCAGCAAATTTTTTTATTTGTACTAACAAAATGAAAATAATAATGCTAATAATAATATTTTATATTAGGAAACTGATTAATAATAATGTAACCTGTGGGAATAAATTATCGTTACACACTGGAAATATATAATATAGCATGTATAACTGGAGTTTCCATTAACTCGTATTTTATATACATTAAGATAATTTAACAAATGACGTCATATCATCAATTTAGCCCAAGCTTAACAGTCCATTTATAATAGATATGCTAATTAAAATATTTTAGCTCACGTTATTTTGTCGTATGCTAGTTTTCTGGCAGATGTAATAGCATGTAATTATAAATTTTCAATAAACTTTATTTGCCATAATAAACATATATATGCCAACGGATAATCCACATTGTTTACTTATTATTACTGAGAAATGCCCAACGAGAATTAGAGGCTTCGAGGGATAAAATGCTCTAATTCGTTACAGTCCGAGGAAAAATGAAAAAAATTATTACGCTCAGGTAAACAGGCCGAACCCCTAATACAGTTACAAATGTTAATAGATAAACTTTAAATATTTTGTCATCATTAATAAAATGAACTACATAAATGACTTTTAAGTAAAACTGACTTATAGCTGTATCGACACTTCGCCCTCTATTTTTAAAAAACTTAACTACTTTTTTTTCCTCCTAACTGTATCCAACTTTAATCAGTGTATGTAACTATATCTAAGCAATAGTTTAAATCGCTTCTAAAAAATTTACACTCAGAAAAATTTCAAGGCCATATCTATACGACTGAATCATTTACCCCATTTTAACTATTTAATAAATATATCTAAAACAATATTTCTTGAAGAAAGAAATACTGCATTACGTTAAAGGATTTTAAAAATAACGTTAGCAATTATTAACTTTCAAAGTTATACATTTCTACATCATTTTATGAATAAAAACATTATTTAACATAGATCTATTGATAAAACAAGCTTACTGAATTTTCCGAAAAACATTAGCAGTAATATTACTATAGCATTATCATGGCAGGAAATGGAAATAGGTGGCAAACTTGTCGACGCGGTGGAATGTAGATTCTTCTTAGTGGAATTTTACCACAAAAGTGATGGCTATATATTTGATTATAAAACCGTCAAAACATCACATGATCACCATTTCATATAGCTTACATATGCTGAGAATAAGAGTAATGTGATGTACTGTAGCCCCTCCTTAAACGGAGTCAAGAATCTCTCAACAATTATGCCCAGAGAAACCTGTTAGCCACTTTATTTTCCATTCCCCAAACTAAGTTTTCCCTTATTCTGCTCCATCCCATTTCCACAACATAATCTTTGTCAACTCTATGGCCTTTATATCTAAATCCCCCTTATCTTTTCCCAAACCCAGCATAAAAAACAATAATCCACTTTCTGTGTAATCACTTTTTTCATATTTATTCTTCCATAACTTCATTATATGTGCTCTTTCTGTTTTCAAGCATTTACATTCAATTAACAAATGCCTAATATTTTCTATTCCTTCCTTACATAATTTAACACTAAATCACCCATATTTTTCCACTTACATGTATATTCTCTTGCTGCTAAAGATCCCGTTGGAGCCTTAAACAATAAACTACTTTCCTTACTATTATCCTATATTAACTCGCATCTAATATTCTCTCCATACAGTAATGCCACCAAGTGCAAATCTTCGTAATCAATGAATGCCGGAAAGTTTGGTATTTGATTATATACAGTACTTATAATTTTTTTGCTTCTATTATTTTTTCAAAAAAATGCTCTTGGTTTCCTTCTAGTATTTTCTTTCTGATTTCTGTATTAATTTTTAGCCAACATAAATTCATTCCAATAATTCTTTTATCATAATTTTACTTATTGATATAATCAGCTATTCTTTAATTCTAAAACTACATTTTAAAATAAAATATGTAATGTCTGCATTCTATCATCATTTGCAGATATATATAAATGAATTTGATAATTTTAATTCCAAAGTATAATGAGAGAGAGGGAAAGGGAAAACCAAAGGCAAAAATAAAACAATACAGAAAGTAAATTTGGGATTACTATACAAACCAATATGCCAAATTGTCTCCAGATATTGTATTCTGGTTGTGTAATCTGTTTATATGACATCTCATAATACCATCATTTATAATTTATAACAAACTTAGTTAGTGTAAAGTATAAGAAATCTTCCTTTTATACAAAAACTATTCTCAATTTGTCCATAAAATGTTCTTTTTAATAAGATCTATTAAAGTTATGTTTCACATGCTATTTCAACCAGAATATGCTTGGGTAGTATCGCAACTAGTGAGAATAAGAATATATTGATTGTTCTTATGATCTATCCATTATATTTAATAAATCTTATGAAATTTCTTTACTTTAGCTCATGCTTTTATGGTACATAAATAAGGATCCAGTTCTAAGAAAATATTGCAGTCAGAATTTTTGTGTTTGTAATAAATGGATGAAAATGGGATTGCGGAAATCATCCATCCTATTGACATAGTTAGTCAAAATTTTAGTGTAAAATGGAATAAAAGAAATAGTTGTGCAACCAAAAATAAAATAAAAAGAAATACAATTATTTAGTTTTGGTTGGAAAGACAAATGTAAGGATAATTCTATTGTACTTTCAGAAAAAGTAGCGATTAACAAATTAAAAGTAGAGCAAAACTCTCCATACAGTATTGCCACAGGTGGCAATACTGTATGGAGAGTTTTGCTCTGTTTATCAACAATTAATGTGCTAGTATAGGAAATGTGATCATGTGATGCAAATTAAAAGTACTTTATCTTTAGAAGTCAAAAAGGGAATTGTGGTAGCAAAACAAACCAATATTGAAGGGGGTATAAAAAAAGAGGACAGCAAAGAGGATCATTGGAAATCATAGATTAATGTGGCCCATATAGTAATCTGAGAGATTTGGGTATATTATGCAGATCATATGGATTTTATATCTTTATAATTGCTGGGATGCTTTATATTTATTAGTATATATACCTTGGTAACATGGTAATTATAAAAAATGACTAAGCTTCAGTCTGATATGTACATATTTTGTAATATGACTATTGCCATGACTTGTGTGCTGTTTGTCTTATAGAAAATCTAGTGGCCTGTAGTCTCAGTATGATTAATCTTCATATTGTGCATTGTCAAATCAATTGATCAAATTATTATATATTGCCAATACATAGCAATCATGATAATTGTTTTTTCAGGAATGTATTCCACTGAAATAATTATTATGTAACAAAGTGATATACTTTTTTCAGCTTAACTACAATTTTATAAATGAGTATTTCTATCATCTTGAGAAATCAATGTTACCAGATGATTAAATTGCACTGCCATTTATTATTCACTGATTACTTGAATTTACAATAAATGGAGCTAAATTGAGAGACAGGAAAATTACTTAGGTTTTATGTAATAAATATTTTTAAAAGCAATTTATTGAAGCAAGCTGGATAATTGTCAGAAAGTATGAATATATTGGAAAAATTTATTATGCAATTATATTAAAAGATATTTTTAAAAATGAATAAGCTTTTTACAAAAGAAATAGAAATAGATTTAAGTCAAAGATATTAACATTTAATTAGACCCATTAATATTTTTGCAATGTTTCACTGAATAGAAAGTTATTCAATATTAAAATGAAATATTTCTTGCCCGAATGACTTTTTTTTTTAATGTTTGTTTAAAGTACTCATTGCTCTTGCTGGATTATTGACTGGAAACATTTATTGTCCATATGTGTTGTTTATGTTTAATTGTTATCTTTTTGAACAATTTTGTAATTGTAAATACTGCAATAAAAAAGTTCTACATGATTTTTTTTTATATTAAATTAAATTACATTTTTTTAATTGCCTCGTAATTGCAGAAATTTTATTGAAAACTTAGTTTACGAGAATGAATTTCATTATGTAAACGAAAATCAACTTCCTGAAAAGTTTGATAATCATAATACTGAACAATTTTTTATTTTATCTAAATTCTTTTATGTTGTTTCAATGAATTTTTATTAGCTGTTCTGTAATCACATAAATTACAATGAAAATGTACTTTGCTTGTATGACATTTTAATTTTAAACTGGTTTTTTTTCTTACAGCAGCTGCATATTT
Organism: Epiperipatus broadwayi; assembly: GCA_028023455.1. Classification (NCBI taxonomy): domain Eukaryota; kingdom Metazoa; phylum Onychophora; class Udeonychophora; order Euonychophora; family Peripatidae; genus Epiperipatus; species Epiperipatus broadwayi. The sequence continues at coordinate 50,608 of JAQFVV010013971.1, forward strand.
ATAAAAAAAAATCCCCAGAATGAATTCTTTCATGTATTATTAAATTACATTTTAAACATATTTGTAATTACTAATTGCAAACAGTTGGTTACATAGGTGCAATAGAAAAAAAAATAATTAGATAGTTGGCAGCATATTTCTGAGGTTTGAGAATTTAAGAAAAAAAATTTTATTACTGGAGGAAAATAATATTTAAATTTTCATCTACCTATTTTTATTAAAGAGTCATTATTTAACTCAATCATTGTAAAATCCCCATGTGATGGTATGAAAATTCTCAAACATTAAATATATTTGTGTATTTTTAAAAAATAAAAGGAAAGAGCAAAAATAGGATTTTAATAATTCTGTAAATTTAAATTTATCAAAGTCGTTTTCCTTTCTTTAGCTCTATTAAATGAAATGAAATGAAAAAATCAAATCAATGCAATTAACAGATTACCTTGTTATTGTTTTTTGCAAGATTTGATTTTTAATTAAAAAGGAATGTCAAGAATTTTGTTGCTAAATTATTGTTCTTAACTTGTTTTTAATCTATGATTAAGGAGATTAGCTGAATAAATGTAGTTATGAAATTTTATTTAATTGGTTGTCATGAAAATGATAATGCAAGAGACATATTGTAATTGGCTTGTGGGCAAGATTGTTCTAAAAATATATGTGGGGGTGTGAATTAATAACTATACCCAAGTTTCTGGAAAAAGGTTATTGCTAATTTAACAATTATTGAAGAGAGCAGTTAAATCTTAATTCTGCTGTAGAAAAATATAGAAGAAATTATTGCTAACTTAGTTGTTGAAGAGAGCAGTCAAATCTTAATCCTACTGCTGAAAAAAAAACAATAGAAGTATTCCTAACTTAACTGTTGAAGAGAGCAGCTGAAGCTTAATCCAACTGATACCAAACTATTGAATAAAATCTGTTCTTTTTGTATCAAGTTTTCAGCATACTGTGAATTTAGCACTAAAAATGGTTTGTAGAATGAAAACCATGTGTTAAATTCAGCTAAAATCTAGGCATCACCTGCCTCCATGTAACCTACCTTCACTAGAAGAAAGTGTAGGGAAGGTAAAACTCCCTTTAAGCAGTCTATAGTCTAGCCTTCAATCAAGAGCAATGCATCTGTCTACACCTGTCTCACCTGGAAATTCAAGAGGAAAATTAAATGGAAAAAACTGAAATTGCAACTGGAAAGGCCTTTATAGTCAAGAGAGCCATGGTTACAGGTATTTTTTTTTATGTGTGTACACTAATTTTTTTATTAATAGAATTTTTTTTTTGTTTTATAAATGTAATAACTTTTTTCTGTCAATTTGCCCTCTGGGTAGAATCAGATTGCTATTTTTGATTTTTTTGAACATATTTAATAAACTCTTAAAAAATTTACAGAAAGAACCAAATGAATTTAAAGTTAATCCATGAATAAAAATTAATTGATAGGTTAATATAATTTTATCAAACTGTATATTTATTTATTTTTTATGGTGAAATGGATGTTTGAAATTATCTATTATCATATATTTTTTAATTAGATTTAAATAATTGTTTTCAAAAAATATTATTTACTTTATTCTATCCAATTCCTGTTTCATGAAGTGTTCTGCATGTGATCTTATATCATAACAGCTTATATTCTAAGTTATAGTTTTTTTCTTGTAGTCTTAATTACTTCATTCTATCCAATTCCTGTTTCATGAAGTATTGTGTGTGATCTTATATCATGACAGCTTATAAATATACAGGTTATTACTTAATATTCTAAAATATAGTTTTTTCTTGATGATCCCAATAAAACTAGTTATTTATAAGTAGGGGAAGCCCATAAATTGCTTAAGATTATTTATAATAAGTTAATTTATTTATTTATTTCCCTCTTTCTCACAGTAATAAATTATAGTTTGCTTCCTGAGCTATATTTGTGCATAACAGCTATATGGAATAGGGGGGTTATATTTAGTGTATGGGCACCCAGATGATGATGATAATGATTCCTAGGTTGGTGCAAAGAGCATTTTCTTCAAAGTCCATGCACTACCTTTTATTTAGTTTGATCTTATATTTTTTTAACTTGACATCCTCATGGTTTAAACTCCAATTTCTGTAGAGTTACCACTGGTTAGCCAATTTAGGGCAATTGATGTTCATATACTAGTGGCCATTACCCCAGGTAAGACTCCTCATTTCCCTGTAGCATTACAATATACAACACCAAAAGCCTTATCTCCAGTATGGTTTGTTTCATGGTCATATACATTAAACTTGTGTGGCTTTATCACCATAAAATCTGTGGTAAAAAGATTTTCTTTAATATAAGTTCTTTCATATCTTTATCTTTTACAATTTGCTTTATATTCACATAAAATGCATTGGAAAGGTGTATCACCTACATTATATTTTTAATGCTCATATAAACTATATGATTACCTTTGTAACCACCAAATTTGTATTAGGTTTTTCTCCATTATAAATTTATTAATATCCTTTTAAATGAATTTTTGAAATTGTCTTATATGCATAGGAAATGCACTGGAAAGCTTATTATCTGTACGATTCATTTGTTTACATCTTTTTAAATGGGCTCTATCAGCTGTCATAATATCAGACAGAATGCATTCAAAAGACTTATGTCATGTACAATATGTTTCTTGCATATATATATATATATTGTTTTTGGAAAGCATTATAATCATAACATTGTTTTAAAACATTGTTCTCCAATATGAGATCTTTCATGTATTTTAAGTAGTCTTTTGCTGCCATCTTGCATTCTCATAAAGTGTATTGAAATGGCTTATATCCTGTATGATTTATTTTTTGCTTTTATAAATTATGCTTATGAGCAGCTTTGTAATCACAAAAGTTGCATTGTAAATGTTTTTATTCAATATGAATGTTTTCATATAATTTTAAATGTTTTACAACTGTCTTTTAGTCACGTGAAGTGCATTGAAATTTTATATTTTCTGCATGAATTTTTTTATATAATTAAAAAATTATTTTTAATAGAAGTTATGTTTTCATATAATTTACATGGGAAAAGTTTATCTTCTGGTATAAATTATTTTATCCATTATAAATATTTTTTGCACTAAATGCTAAAACAAATTTTCTTTTTTTATATGTGTTTTTTTTTTAAAAAAAGTTCATATTCTAATAATGAGTTGTTTTTTAATGAATAATTTAAAAAGTTTTGAAGCGATTTATTTTTATAAAAGTGTTATTGTTACAAAATTTCTATTAAGTAATTATTAATGTATATTCTTATATTCCAGTGCACTCAAATGAAATCTTAAATTGTATCATTATTTTTTTTTCCTTGTAGAAATGTTATTAAAATATATTCAGTTAAAATAAAGTAGACATTAAAATGACATTAAAAAAGCTTTTTGAATATTACTGTTGAATCAATTTTTTTGAAAATAATTATCTATAGTTACTATTAAAGAATCTTCTTCCACAGCTTGATTAATCTCACTTCAAGCGGGGTCACTGGTATGGATCATTCGTCTCCAGGTTGCTCTGTCAGAAGCCATTTCCTCCATGATATCTCCTGCAGGTCCTCTTCACTTGATAAACCCATCCAGTCTTGGATCTGCCCCTGGGACTTTTCCCTGGTGGTTCCATAATCTTCCAACGTAATTTTCTTTTCTCTTAACATGTCCAAATCACCTCAACCTTGATTCTTTCAGTTTTTCATTGATTTTCCTCACCATATTTTCTCATATTATGTCATTTCTCATCTTGTCCTTTCTTGTCAAACCCAAGGCAAACCTAAGCATTTTCATTTCTGTTACACATTGTTTGTCTTCTATTTTCTTAGTGGTTCGCCATGTTTCTACACCATACATCGGTGTTGGATGCACCAGTTTTATAGAATTTCCCTTTCAGTCTTGTTCCTATTCTCCTATCACAGAGTATTCAAGAGACCCTTCTGCAATTATTCCATCCAGCTTGAGTTCTCCCTACCTCTCCATCCAGTGATCCATCTTTATTCATCCAGGGTGCCAATATATCTAAATTTTTCAGCCTCAGCAACTCCTTTCTTTCTGACATAATATTCCCTCTAGCCCTTCCACAGAAGAGCACTAGTTTTATTTCTGCTAATTCTCATTCCTCCAGTGCTTTCCTCCATTCTTCTATTCTATCCTGAGCTTCTTTAATGTCTTTGGCTGCCATCTTCTGTTAGAACCTCGATAATGATATTAAATAGTAGGGAACTTAGAGCTAATCCCTGATTCACACCCACTTTCACCTAAAATGACTCTGTTTCTCTTGAACTGCATCTCACACTGGTTTGACTTCCTTGATACATATCTTGGATCAGGCAGACATATTTTTCCAGGACCAACTTTTTCCTGAGGCATCTCCAAAATATATCTGTATGCACTCTATCAAATGCTTTTTCCAAGTCATTAAATATTAGAACAATTCCTTGGTTGATTCTGTGTTTTTCAATAAGTTGCCATAGTGCAAAGATTGCACCTGTGGTTCCTCTACCTGGCATGAAGTCAAACTGTTCCTCGCTGATGTCTATTTCCTGCTGTAACCAATTTTCTATTTATTTTCTCCCATATTTTCATTGTGTGGCTAATCAGCATTTATTCCTCGGTAATTAGTGCAGTCTAGAATATCTTTTTTGTTCTTATAGATTGAAACAAAAATGCTTCTCCTCTATTCATTAGGCATATTCTCTGTGACCATAATGTTGTTAAAAAGTTTGGACAGAAAGGTGATTTCCAGTGCATGTTATCTGGTCCCACTGATTTTCCACATTTCATTTCTTCTAACTGCTTGTCTGACTTTTTACCTACTGATCTCTAGGACTGGGCCTAAAATTGGAGTTCCCATTCCCTTTGTCAATCTGGCAGTTTTCTTCATTTAGTAAGTTCTCACAATATTGCTGCCATCTAGCTGTGATTTTAATCTTGCTGCACGACACCTTATTGTTAGAATCTTTTGATTTGTTTGATAAGTATCTTTACCATTCTTGTCATTGTTTTGCAATGCACAAAATCTTAACTCCTTCTTCCTCTAAGCTTTCATATAAGTTTGAGTATGTGTCAGACTTGGCTTTGGCAACAGCATTCTTTGCTTCTTTCTTTGTTGTATTATATTTGACCCTACCACTCACTTCTCTATCCCTGTCCAATTATTTCTTTTTTCCTGTACCTCTGTATTCTACCACCAAGTCTCCCTTCTCTATCCCTGTCCAATTATTTATTTTTTCCTGCACTCATTTCTCTATCCCTGTCCAATTATTTCTTTTTCCTGTATCTCTGTATTCTACCACCAAGTCTCCTTATTCTCTTTTATCACTCCCAAAGTCTGGCCAAGAACTTGATCCCCAATTGCAAAAATGTTGTCTGCTGCTCTTGTCCAGAGATCTTACCTTTTCTTCATTGTTTTCAGTCTTCATCAATTTGTCAATAATTTCTGCAGGCTTCATCCCCATGTTTCCACCATTAATTATGTCTTGATATTGCCTCTTCTAGAATTCAGTTTATTCCTGTGAGATTTGCATGGCATAGTAAAAGTCTATGCTGTGGACCTATAGCTTCTCCTGTAATAACCTTGCATTCCTGTATTTCTTTTAGACCTGTTTGTCTACACATAATATAGTCAATTTGGGATTCCCTTCTGCCACTCAGGTAAGTGATCTTTTGATTTGGGGAGTTTCTTGAAGGTGTTCAATAGTGCCATATTCATTGAAACAGCAAAATCAATTATTTATTCTTTATTTCTTTCCTCAATTTCCTGACTTCCCAGAATTCTCTCTAACCCACTGTTCTCTCTGCCATGTTCATTTAAATCTCTACAGAGAAAGACTCTATCTGTTTGTTGGATTGAGCCCCAAATGTCATCCGTCTCATCCCAAAACTTGTCCTTTTCTTACTCATCACAATCTGACTGTGGACCATATGCACTACACATAGTAATCGAACTTTTCCAAGTTGATTCTCATTTAGATAATACTTTGTTTTAAATTTCGGCTCAGTATAACTCCAATCCCATTTCTCCTATAATCGTCACCACAATAGAATAGCTTAAAGCCACTTCCCAATTTCCTTGCCTTTTGGCCTTTCCACCTTGTTTTTTGAACTGCCAAAATGTCTTTCCTTCTTATCATCATGTCCACAATCTCACTGCTCTTCCCAGTCATGGTGCCAACATTGAGAGTATCAAAAGTCAGCCCGAGTGACTTTTTATCCATCTTTCACTCTCATCCTCCTACTTCTCTATGCTATCTTCTTTAATCATATCTGCTCACAATATGGTAGCCCTTGTCCACTTCTTGGTGGGGTCAGGAGAGGTACACCCTAGCATGATCTTGATCTGAAATTTTTCTGCATTACATTGAGTGGTAAGGTCTGGTTTTACAGCCACATGCCTTTTCTGCCACCAACCCCTCATGGGTAGCCCCAGATGAAAAACTAGCATCTTTTCTAGGTATTTGCTGTGCTATGGCCATGAAACATGCTGCATCCATGTCCATAGATCTCTGATACCAAGCCTTTCCGATGTCACCTTCCGTCTTGGGCCAGTAATGGTAATGCTGCTGTCTCCATTACCATAGCTTCTGGGTATGGCACCAGAAACTCACCTTGGAACAATGTCATTATTGGGTTTTTGTGGTATTTAGCTGGAAACATAAGGAGCCACCCTTATGATCCTCCACACCCTGTTAGCATTGCCACTGTTAGTTTGGGACTGCTAATTTTCCTGGATGCTTATTCACAGCTGACCTCCATATCTGGGGGCCATTCCCCTATCCACTACCTGGAGATCCACTTGGTAGCAGTTGCAGCTCTGCATCAGGAGTTACTATTAAAGAATGTGCACATGATTTAGACAAAATATTGATACTTGAATCTTACCATTATAAAATGACTGAAACATATTCTTAACAAGTATAAATATTTTTATACAAACATTGTGCAGAAAATTTTTCAGCACATTAACTTTTTTTCAAGCTAAGTTTAACAACTTTCAAATTTCACTCTATACTAATAAAAAAGTAATAAGACATTTTGGAAATGTCTTCAGTTTCTACAAAAGATAGATTCATATAGAATTTTCCTTTAAAATAAGTGGCATTTATATATAATTAATTTTAATGTAGTGTAATACCTTTCAAAACTTTAATATAGTGTAAAACTTCAAATTTCTGAATATCTAAATATTATTTTTTTAAATGAAAATGTAAACAATGATTATCAATTTTTCTAATGGTAATGTTTTCATATAATAACTATACAGTTATACAAAAGAACTTTAAAAATGTGTTAATATATATACAAATAGACCAATTAAAATAAATAAAATGGGATTCTTTATAAAAACAATCTTCAAGTTCACAGTATTATCAACTTCAGTAATTCATAACAATGTTTTATTTATTGTATTAATTTGTTTTAATGTAATCAAGTATTTTCTGATAAACAAATCATATTACTAAATTTGTTACATTTGTATTTCAAATCAATTTTGTTTTAGTAATTTTTGTGCACCCTAGAAACATTGTTTTACTTGATTTATATTCTTTTGCACAATATGGATGATTGTTTTTCTTTTAATGAATATAAGTTATCATTTTGACATTCATTGCAAATTATATATCAATTAGTGGAATTCCAACTGAAACATTACCATGCCATCACTTTTAGTAAATGACAAAATGTAGAAATAATAAAATGGGGTGCAATATTATGTCACAAAACTACAAATATTCAAATTTATTAAAAATGATGACAAAGCTTGAAATACAAAAAAGTACATTAAATCAAGTTAAAAGGCAATTAAGAAATAATAAAACAACGATGACAATTAATTAGTTCATACACTCAAATTAATTACTGAAATTGCTTTCACACAAAAATCATAATTGAAAAGTCAGCATTTTGTAAAATATGTCTAATAATATATAATGAACTTTCCTGTATAATCCAATCATGTGTTAAGAGAACTATTTATCTTGTTCAATATGAACATAAAAATAAACGGTAATTGCTTTAAACCTACACACATTGAAATACATTTCTAAATATTTTCAATAGAATCCAATTTTTTGTTTATTGATTTGGATCTAAATTGTTTATTAAAAGGTACAATATATATATATATATAAATCATTAAAAACCACTCAACATTTAGACAATCCCAATATCAATCAACAATTTCAAACTGTTGTCAAGAAAACCTTTTAATGGTCTAATATATTTATATAGATACTAAAGATTTCAACTTTATCACAGAAATTGAAATTATTGATACAAAGAAGTTTAAATCTCTTTAAACAGGTAAATATAAGTTGTTCTGAATTCAGATAAATAGAATTATAACATTACAAACTGCAATTATAAATTTCAAATTGCACTCAAAGTATTGTTTAAATAATGAATGTAATAGTGTTCAAAGTATTTCTCAATCCAAAACACAAGATAAAACTTTTTAAGAAAAAAAAGGATCACCTTATCTCTTTTACCTAAATTCATTTATACTGGAAAATCTAAAGCACTTTGAAATGAGAGTATATGGATCTTAAATTAATCATAATTCTTCTCTAGAGCTATATTTCAAATTGCTGCATATTATTTTAATTGATATTTGCAAAAATTTTCAATTTACAGTTTGTCAACATCAGATCAAATAACAAAATATGTAAATATAAACTTTTCCCAGCAGTTAAATATATAATAATTAACACCTCAACACTGGTTAATAAACTAGTGTTGGGGTGTTAATCTAACATATTGATGGTATCACAAAATTAGAAATTTATCCGTGGACTAACACTGATGTAAAAATGCACAGCAGGTCTAATATGTAAAAACCAAAAGTGAAATTTGTGTTTATCCCAGCTTTTATCAATATCTACTTAGAATAAGTAATAATGAATGTGGTCTGGAAAAAGTTTATATATTGTGATGGTGATCAAACCCTGACCACAAGTTTTGGTAGTATTAGGTGACTCATAAAATGTAAAAGTTTAAATATAATTTAAAAACCCAAAAGGGAAGTTTATGGGCAATATATAGTAATGGGATATATATATATTGAAACGGTTG